>JANLJB010029466.1:0-15450 GCA_026212285.1 Bursera cuneata
TTTGTTATTTCGGATATATCAGAAGGGTGTTTATGATATTTACTATGAGTTTTTACTGTAGTACCGTTAAAAATAACTAACTGTGTTACAGTATTGAGGGGTCTGTGCTAGTTTCAATTCAGTGGGATGTTAGGTTTACTAAAAAATTTAGTGGGGTGCTGAGGTAAATATCCCTAAATTTATGTGATACAATTTTTAATTGTCATATCATTCATCTTCATTAATTAAATTAATTTTTTATTTCACTATTCCACTCATTTATTAACAAATCAGTTTGTATATAAGGTGTGTACATAAAGTTTGTAAAACATAGATAGATCATAGATAGACTTTTGTCATATGGACATAAATTAGTTTTTTTTTTTTATTCGAAACAGCAAGTGAATCTACATTTTAGTTCACACCTCATAAAACTTGAGTAATTATTAAAAATCCTAATTTTTATTGTCTAATCAAATTTAAGTTAAATAAAAAAAAATACATTACTAGACGATATTATATGAAATTGTTGAGTTATCTAAGTGTGTTAAAGAATACCATCGAGTGTGTCTAGCGTGGCTAGATAATATTGTCTATTAATAACTTATTTGAAATAGTATTATTAATTAAATATAAAAACCTCTTAGTTTATTTTGTTCCATCCCATCCCTCTAAAGTTTTTATAAACTTTATAGTTATATTGAGATGGGCCAATTGGTAGGCTATTGTATCCATTCATTAACAAATATCAGATTGGAGTAAATACATAAACACCCCCAAAGTTTGGTCTAAGTACAACTCACCCCTGTTATTCATAAAGTAACATAAAGCCCCCCATTTTGATATTTTAAGTACATTAAGACCCCTATTTTTATATGTCAAGACCCCATGTTTTCCAATTCTGGGGGTGTCTATGTTACTTTATTAATAACAAAGGTGAGATTATTACTTAGACCAAACCTTGGGGGTGTCTATGTATTTACCCCATATCAGATTTGAAGAAGTCACAAAAATGTTCACTTCCACGGCGCTTTAGACCCAAGGCCCCGAAATTTGGAACGCCTGACCGAAATTCCAATATAAAAAACCCAAATTCCACGAAATTTTAAAATATAAATATAGAAGAAAAATAAATAAATAATAAAGGCAGAGAAAGATTTCCATTTTCCCCTAATTCCAGAGGCCAATGAATTCAAAGCGTTGAAGACGAAGACAATCCCTAAACCTTCAACTATTCCAAACATATTTTCTTCTCAGATCATCCCGAGGGGGACGTTGGAGATATGTTCTAGATTTTGTATTGGATTGAATCTGTGAAGCATCCGAGTGAGAATCGAGGGAGGGACAGGAGTGGAAATTGTTGCAATTGGGGCTGAAATTTCGGGAATCGAAGAGTGGATGGTAGGGTCTGGTGGCGATCGATTGGCAGCCAAGCGGAAGGGAAGGACAGTGGACGAGCTTTACAATGCAACGGAGATAGTTGATGAAATAGAGGCAAGGATGGGTGTTGTTTTCTTTTGTTTAATTTTAAATTAGGGTTTCGCTTTCCTTGGATTGATTTCTTCCAATTTTTCGGGTTTTGTGTTGATTGGTTGTTTGAGTTTTGATTTTGATGGGGTTTTATCGTTGGATTAGGGAAAAATTAATTTGGATTGTTATTATTTATTTACTTTTTGGGTATTAAGCTCTATATGATTTGGTAGTTTGGGATTTTCGTTGTTAGATGGGGGTTTCGATTGTGCGTTATAAATTAGGGTTTTGGGTATTTGTAGATATTTTTTTCTTTTATTTGCTGTTTTTTTTGCACTTGTTTGGCTTGTTTACTTCACTAGAAGGTGATAGTTGTTGTGCTCTTGGTGGGATTAAGTTGCCAAAGTGATCTAATATCTATACGTTTCACTTTCTGATGACAGTTTTGGTTAAGTAATTGATGTGATTTTGATTTGCTTTTTAGATCACACCAGTATTAAGAGGGAGTTGCCGCATGCAAGGCCCTATTGAGGAAGCAGATCTTGATATCCAGAAGAATATGGTGAGATAACAGGGTAATTTACATACTGTGTTCTTTTCTGTAAACTTCTCTTTTTCCCTTTGGTTTTTCATTCTTTCATGTCTTCATGTGCATGGCACATAAGCAACTGGAACTGGCAATCTTTCTTATTCCCCTGGATAATCTTTATGCGTAAATGAATAAAATAAGTCTAGACATTAATGTTTGTGAATGGAAGGTTAACTGATGCAAAATCAGCATTGGGAGAGCTTGTCGTGTTTAGTTTTCTTCAAATGCATTCTTTCTCACAGTGAACATTATTTTGATGGTTCTTTCCTTGTGCAAGTTGAAACTTTTGGAATATTGAGAAATTCAATGTGCGAGTGTTATTGCTGCAATATAAATTACCATTATGATTTTGGAAAACTGACCATTTTTTTGTGTTAACTAATTTCGGCGATGAATGAGGAATTGGATTATATGAAATGAAATCTTATATCTTCAATAATTGCAGCATATAACTCGCCCTTCGTCTATTAGCTTTTTGCCTTCACCAAAGATATTTGGATCATGTAAAGATCTTGTGTGTTGATTATAGCAATGCATTTTTAACAACTTGCAAGATATTTGAAATTAGGAATCATTGAAGAAGGGAAATAAAAGTGTTTGGATAGCACAGAACTTATAAGCCTTATTTGAGAGAATGGGTTGTTTGTTAGAATAAGGTGCAATATCAACTTTTAGAACTTTCTTTTTTCTTTTTAGGTTTTTCTTAATTTTTCCTTCTTTTAACTTTTTGGTGCTATTTTCTGTGACTTTTTGTGGTTCCGAAACTTAATTGGTGGGTTTGGATGCTTCTTATTTGTTTTAGTATTTCTTCTTGATTGCTGTAAACAGTTAGCTAGAGTTTTAGAGACATGTATGGGGCTCAATAATGAGTTGGCATCCACATAGCATTTGTCCTTCAAATATAGTGTAAGAGGAGATTAGTGTCAATTGCACTGGAAAAGACTGAAAATGGAATGATTTGTGGAAAGCATACATGGATTCTTATAACGTTTGAATAGGATAATGGGGTATAATGGTATGAGGATAATCTATTGGTAGGTAGTAGATTACTGGTGTTTAGAAATAATAAATTTTTGCTAGTGGAAGTATATTGGGAGACTACAATTTTTCCTATGTTGTATAAGCCGTGTTATAGCATTTTAAATCTTTTGAAATTGTAACATAGGGAAAGATGTGGGTCTGAAGTCTGAGAACATAGATGGGATGGAGAATCGAACAATTATGGTGGATTAAGTTATGGAAATAATTGAATCTTTGAAGGATGAGCCATGCATTTACTCTCATGAATGCATTGGATAGGAGCCAGACAAATTACCTTCATTCAGTGTTGACCGTCGCAGAGAAATAAGGTTGATGTAAGGCAGAATTAGTATAAAAAACGAGTTGGTAGATATCATTTGTGAATTAGTGATTAGGAAGGTATGGTTGAAAGTGCAGTGCAAGCAATTTGATAGATTGGTGATCAATGATTAATATTGTTATCTGGAATGTCAAGTGCTTCAAGGCTTGCAGTAATGGTGTTATCCTGGCAATTTATGAACTTAAGAAGAAAGATTTTGTGGAAAAATGTACGTAGCCTGGCTTTGGTTGAGAACTATATATTTGAATCTTTAAACAGAAATCATAAAAGGGCTAAAGCAAGAAATTGCATACGTCTTAGGGTTAATGCTGATGAAATATTGTGATATAAACTGCTTTTGTTGTGGAGCAAAGAATGTCAGGTTGCCTTTTGCTTTTATGATGTCTCTGCTTTAATTATAGGCGGGCATCCTTATATGTTTCCCATTCAGATGATAAACGGAGCTTTATATCATGAATGGTTCTGGAATGCCCTATGATCTTCCCTCCCCTTTTGATATGCACGATTTTTATCATGTCTATGCTTCTAGTAAATATGCATACTGTTCTGAAATTTTTTCCTTATTATACTATTTTTATTATTATCATAATTATTTTGACAAAATAAGGCCTGTGGAGATTCTTTCTTTATCGTGCTTTTTCTGGTTAATTTTTTTTTTGGGTTCTTATTAAGTTGTTTTGTAAAATACATGGTCGTCTATGAAAATGAAAGGGCCAAGACTTAATTATTTGGAGATAAAAGTGTTTCAATTTTGAGTTTGATCCATTGTGAACTTGGAGGGCTTTTCAAGTCATTCCTTCGGGATATCATTAAGTTGTTTATGTAAAAATAAATAGTCATATATGAAAATGGAAGGGCTGAGACATAATTTTATTAGTAGATAAAGTGTTTCAATTCTGAGTTGGTCCAGTTTGAAGTGGAGGGATTTTTATTTTTGGCTAAATTCGTGAAGTTAGGATATAGAATATTGAGGCTACGTTAATTCAGTTTGTGAAGCAACAATTAGAAGCTCACTGAAGTAGATTTTTTTTTGTCTGTCTGATGCACAGATTGACTATGGAAAACATTCTAATTCAACATGCATACCTAGCAAAAAATGAATATTGCATTGTATAAAGGATAATGTTTTGCTAAAGCAGTTGTATTCCTATACTTTGGAAGCTTGGTCTGAAAAATAAGAACCGGAGTTATTTTTCTGGTTCTTATTTGCTTAATTTAACTTTTTCTTTGTATTTAGTAGGTAACACCACAGCCTGAAAGAAAATTTGGCAAACATTCCATGAGTCGGAAAAATCGTACGAGAGCAGAATCAGGAACTTGTAACGTGTGTTCCGCTCCTTGTTCATCTTGTATGCATCCTAACATGGGATCAAAGACTGGTGACTTTTCTGATGAAACTTGTCGTGAAACTATGGCTAGTCTGTACTCTATCAATGAGGGTGATGTCTCTAAAGGTAGACCATGTGACAGCCTTCAACATGCAGCCAGTGAAGCAAGTAACCTGCTCAGTGTCAATTCAAGTCATGATTCTATTTCTGCGAATGCTGAAAGTAAAGCAACCGTTAGATCTTGTGATATATCTGATACTTCAGAAGATTTTGAGACACATCCAAAGTTGTCTTCTGGTAAAGTTAGTGAAGAGGATCACCTATCTCCAAAACCAGAATGTGTTTTGGATCAGAGAATTTTCACTACTAAATATGATGATTCCAAACGTGTAGAAGGACATGATGATAATATATCAAGTGTTAGTAGAGCCAATGATGCAAATACAGACATCAGTCATCATGACAGAAATGTAGACATTAAGAATTTTTCTCTCATTACAGCTTCAGCTTGTAGTTTAGGTGCAGAAGGATCTGGGAAGGCACCATTTTCCCCGAAATCAGAGTTGTTAGAGATGCCTTCTGTAAAGAAGGCGGATGCTGATGGATTTTCAAAGGTGCAAAGTTCATTCGCTGATTCTCAAAGTGATAAGTCTCTTGTTGCAGGCAGTTCTGAGGTCTTGACAAAAATCTATCCCAAGCCAGAAGCAGAGACTCAGAAGGATAGTGGGGACCCACCTGATGGAAATTTTAAATGTCTGGGGCAAGATGAACAAGAATTCAAGCCCAATGAGTTGGCTGAGTTGCAGCCTTCTTCACAAGCTGTGTCTGGGGATGAGACTGACGAGTCAGACATTGTGGAACATGATGTGAGTAAATGATGTTTAACTTTTTTAATTCTAAAATAATATTGATGATTATAAAAATAAGTAACTTGGTGCACATAAATACCTGTCTGGCAAGCTCAAGATTGTTCTTATTTTTTGGATATATGTTCTGGTTGCTTTCAAATGTCTCTTGGTCTAGTTTTACCCAGGAAACTGGGGTAACCAGTATTAGTTTTAATTGTTTGGCTAAGATGGTTGCTGTCTCTGAACTCTCAAGGGATGTTGATGGAACTTTTAGGCATAGAGTAATATACACTTCTCAACTCTAATCCCAATTTTCTCAAGTGCTGTTATCTTATGAGACCTTAACACATCATCCTATCTTTTACATATCAATGCCACATAGGAGCACATAACTTGGGATTGGATATTTAGGTTAAGACTTGGTAAGTGCAAAATTATTCCTAAGTATATCTGTCCTTTTGCTTTAAAAAGAATTTTATTCCTTTTTACAACCCTTGGGATTCATCCCTTTTGTCTATACACTCTTGATTGTAGTCCGAGTTTCTAGAGGGGACTTCAAAATGCTTGCTGAATACATTCTTTTGTCTGAAACAGGTAAAAGTATGTGATATTTGTGGGGATGCAGGGCGGGAGGATTTGCTTGCTATTTGTAGTAGGTGCAGTGATGGTGCAGAGCACACGTAAGTATATTCTCAATTTTATCTCATTTTTCTGTTGAAATGTTTAATATCTATACTTGGTTAGAGTCTTCTCATTTTTATTGATATTTATCACAGCTATTGCATGCGAGAAATGGTTCAAAAAATTCCTGAAGGTGATTGGCTATGTGAAGAATGCAAGTTTGCCGAAGAAACTGAAAATCAGAAGCAAGGTAGGTAAATTTTGAAAAACATGTCGGTTTGAAGAAAAGTCATTAGTCTGGACACATGAGCAATTACATACTAATTTTTTAAATGGAATTAATTTTAAAGGAGAAGATGCAGAGGGTAAAAGAACAAACAAATTGAGCACAAATACCCAAGGCTTAGGTAAGAGACAAGCAGAAAATCTAGAGGTTGCACCATTAGCTAAAAGGCAAGCTATTGAAACAAGTCTGGGATCACCAAAATCATCCAGCCCCAGCAAAGCAGCTGCATTATCACATGATAGTTCATTCAAAAGCTTAGATAAGGGGAAAGTAAGACCAGCATCCTTTGGCAATCATTCTGGCAATGATATTTCGGAAACTATACGTTCTGCTACCAGTCCACTGCTTCAAACAGCCAAGGGTATATAGCTTGCTATGGCTAAAATCTTTTTTTTTTTTTTAATAATTTTCCCATATTTTTCTGTAACTTATACAAAAGCTAAATTTTGGTGGTTTTCTATTTGGTATTATTTTGGGCAGCCATTCATACTCTTTATTATGCAGGTACTCTATTAAAATCTAATTCATTTAGCACTTTGAGCTCCAAACCAAAAGTAAAACTTGTTGATGAAGTTGTTCCTCAAAAGCAGAAAGGGACTAGAGAACTAGTGCCTCTTGATGTGAAAGAAGGGCTTAGCAAAGCGATGGGCAAATCTATGTCATTCAAATCTGCAAATTTGGGTCGTTCAAGTACCATGGAATCAAAATTTAAAAACCTTTCACCTAGATTTTCTCATGTACAGGACGTGAAAGGACTAAAACAAGTAAAAGAGAGAAATGCATTTGAAAGAAGAAATTTTCCCAAGGCCGATCGGTCTCTCTCTGGTTCAGCAATGACTAGTTCTGCTGCCTCAACTCCTAAGGTTGATCAGAAGCTACCATCTCGTGGTGAAACTATATCTCTTTCATCTGCAAGCAACAACCGGGATTCCAAGGTTGTGAAATCTGAAGGAAAAGTAAGTACCTTGTCAAAATCAAACAGCAGTCTATCTCGTAAAGGTTCAGAAGTTCCAGTTACTCCAGGTAGGTCCTTATTTTCTTGACAGAGACTGCTATTCTATTTATCTTGCTTGCATGCTTGCTCTTACCACTTATATCTTTTAAAAATTAGATTTCCTTTTTTCGCATTCTGCTTGGGTTAAATTAATTGTGTTTTTGTGTTTGAACTATGTAGTAGGAGCCTCGTCTATGAATGGAACTGCCAGTTCTTCTGTTGAGCAGAAGCCGAACCTAGTTAGCCCTAAGGATGAGCCATCATCCAGTTCTTCTTGGACTGCAGAGAGGCCATCAAATAATGTTACTGAAATTCTGCAAGATGGTCTACCTCGATCACTGGAATCAACCACTCAGAGTGAAAAACCCAATGTTAGTCGCACAAGGCCTACCCTTACTTCAGGTTCAAAAGGCGTTCCGTGTCAAAAGTGTAAAGATATGGGTCATGATGTGGAAGGTTGCCCCATTGGCCGTCTTCAGGTTTCTGGTGTTGATGTACCTGCTGGAAAGAATTCTAGGGAGGAGATGAACAAAGGTAACAAATTGAAAGCCGCAATTGAGGCAGCCATTTCTAAGATGACTGTGACATATGGTAAGAATAGAGTAAATGATCAATCAGATGTTTTGGGCATGACAAGTGTGGATTTGGATTGTGAGAGAGCATCTCAAGACCAATTAGCAGTCTCAAATAAGATGAAGAATTTGGTTCCTGTTGAAGCAACACTTGAAACGTCAACAAATCTTCGAAATTGTCCTTCTGACTCTTACAAAACAACAAATCATGTGAAGCAGTTTAATGCCCATTCCACTGATGAAATGTGTCCGTTGAAAATGGAGGACCCAAATTCCGGTGCTTTTCTCAGAAAGGCTGCAATGAGGGACTGGCCACCTCATACTTTAGCAGCGGCACCTGTTCTTCTGAAGATGTCAACCATCCCAGAGCATGAATACATCTGGCAGTATGATACTCTTCCTACCTATGAACTAGTCTCTTCTTCCATTGGGGATACTGCTTTGTACTTTTATTATTTATTATTATTATTATTTTCCAATTGTTTCATTGTTGTTTCTATCCTGGTTCTTGAAATTTTATTTACTTAGCTTCTGTTACTTACATGTAGAGGGGGATTTGAGGTAGATAGAGAAGGGAAATTTCTGGACTTTTGTGGTGGAATTCAAGCACATCTTTCATCCTGTGCATCGCCTAAAGTTCTTGAAATGGCAAACAAGTTGCCCCCGAGAATTCACTTAAATGAAGTGCCTCGCTTGAGTACATGGCCAATGAATTTTCTTGAAAGCAGTGTTAAGGAAGATAATATTGCTCTCTACTTCTTTGCCAAAGATCATGACTGGTAAATATGTGCACATTAATTCCTTTTTTCGTTGACCGGGTCTAGATCTTATTTCTTATGCCGATTTCTATTTTTGTTTTTTAATTGTGCCATAGTTACGAGAGAAACTACAAGGGTCTGGTGGATAGCATGATGAAGAATGATTTAGCACTAAAGGGAGACCTAGATGGTGTTGAACTCTTGATTTTCCCATCCAGCCAGCTTCCCGAGAACTGTCAGCGTAAGCATCAGTTGTAGAATGCTATCTTAGAGGCACCAACTATATTCCTTTTTGTTGAGTCTTTGATATTGTATTCTGCTTTACACTTTCAAATCTTTGTGGCGATGCTAATATCCTGAGGGTTGCACCCTAAATTGTTTCTGTTTCAGTGACAATATGGCATGCTTATCGGATGAAAGCCTACTTCAATTTGATAACTTTATTAATCTATGTATGAAATATGAAGTACTATGACTAAATTTGGGATTCAATTAAGATTTGTGTGCAATTATTGACAAAGTAGGTTTGAAAAGAAATTTTAGAAGATTTATATACATGTATGTTCTTTCTTTTGTGTGTATATTTCTGATATGCATGGAAGCTGGAAAATGCTTCAAGGAAGATGGAAACCTTTCTTCTGCCTTTCCTTGTAACTATGTTGACGATCATATGTCCTTGCACAATAACATATTGGCTTTTTATGTAACTTAGAATTTGATAGAATGATGCTCTTGCTGGGGTTGTACATTACTTCGATGCTGGATTAGGACACAACATCAAGAATGTCATAGTTTCTGGCCAAATACTGTAATTTTTTAAAATTCCAATAAATTCTAAAATTATTCTCTGTTAATGGCAGGTTGGAATATGCTATTTTTCTTATGGGGTGTATTCAGGGTAAGGAAAGTGGCTTGTTCCAGTACCTCAAAGAATTCATGTGTTACCAGTTCGAATATGACGCCCTTGGATAGAGATGTTTCCAATGATGTCATGTCTTTGTCTAAGAACTTATTTTTGTCCAAGCATACAGATAAAGATTCATCTGCATGTGATAGCTCTTATAACATAACCCCAGCATTCAGTGGCCCTGACAAGATATGCATCGCTGTAAATGGGGATCATGATAAGAAGGTATCTAGTGACGAGCAGACATCTTTGAGTTCTCGAGCTAACTCTGAGCAACAAGATGGACTTGACTCCAGATTCTTGTCAGGGACTGCAACAACCATTTTGCCATTGTCCCAGGAAATGAGATCCACCACTCCACCGGTAATAATTTTTTTCTTCTGCATGTGTGTAGATTGATAAAATGTCCAGTTCACATCATGATTGTTTTATGTAATTACTTAATTTTTATATGCATACCCTTTTTTGTGATATATGTTTATATTGGGCTGTTTTGCATATTGATTGTTTCCATATATTGAGAGGATATCTTCAGGGTACATAATTTACATATGCATGGTAAAGAGATAAAGCTCTGGTTTGTATGTTCTATATGCTTTGTGAAGGGTGGTGGCAACATGGGAATCTATTATGTCTTTTTGACATAATTAATGGTGGAAATGGCTACACATGGAACCTGGTTGAAATTTTGTTTGTTCTTCCTTTTCCTAAACCATTACTTTTGCTTCAACTTATACTTGATTTTTTTTCTTTATTTAATATAAGCTTTTCCGCTAGTGATCTTTATTTGGTTGTTTTCTTTCTTTGTTTTTGTTAAATTTTTTCAAAAAAATGGATGCCTATTGAATCAAGATTTAGTTTCACCCCTCTTATAGCTTCTACTTATCTTATATTGAATGTTATGTGGCTGATTTATTTGGGACAAGCATGCATGTCTTCTAAGATTTCTCTCTCTCTCTCCCTCTCTCTCTCTCCCTCTCTCTCTCACTCTCTCTTTTTGGGTTCTCTAAATTTAAACACAGTCACGGCAAATGCATACATGAATTCTAACCTATAGTCACGTTTGCTAATGTTTATATGTATTGTTTATAGACATGCTTATGCCTTTAGCTTTGATGATTTTGAGGCTGTGTTTGGCATGTGAGATTGGATCTGATCATATTGGGTTATAAATAGTACTATTTGTTTTTGGTACAAATATGAAATTGGATATGGTGTATCCCAGTTTATGGGTCTAAGTTTTTAAATTTCTGTATGATGCAATGTGGGAGTGTTTATGGTGTAACCTAATGTATATGGGACTAAGGTTTGGTTTGTTAATGAATCATGTTTTTGCTTTGGAAGAAATTTCGAAATGGGAACAGTAATAAAATTTTGTATTTTTAAGTTTTGAGAATGCATTTTTTAACAAATCTGAATGAAAACAATGAAGCACATTTAGTAGTATTTTCTTGAGAAAAATTATTTTCAATATTAGTTAGTAAAATATTTTGTTGTTATTTTTAATTTTAGAAGAAAATAAAATTAAAAACAAGGCGAAAGTGTGTTATGGTTTTAAGAAATGAATTTGAAAATAATAAAAATATGTTTGAGCTATTTTTAAAATTTTTGCTTATGAATAAGAAATGAAAATGTTTTTGTATTTTGGATATAAAAAAGATTTATGATGCTTTTGTAGAGCTTTTTGCGCCCCCCTCTCAGGGAGGATTTTGTCTATACAGTGGGCTTCTGGTCCACCAAACTTTTAATCTGTCCTATTAATCTAATACCTTAATTTCCTATATATAAAGAAAAAAAAAGATTTATGATGCAAAAAAACCAAGCGAACAGTTTCCCAGTTCAATAGTGAATGGGGCCTAACTTTTTTGATATGTTAAATTTCATTTAGATAGAGTTAAATAAAATAATAATTTAAAAAGGAATTGTATTTACTAATTTATTACTATATCTAAAATATTTATAAACTTTTAGTATTTATAATTTAACTACTATTTAATTGTTTAGTTGTTTTTATTTTTCTCCTATTTCATTTAGCTTAAGTAGTGAAATTGAACTTATTTGCCATATCCACTCCTACATTGCCCCAAATACAGGCAATCCCAAAGATTTAAGCCAATTCAATCCTGCATATCAAAAGCACCCTAAAGGTCTTGATTTCTTATAAGTCAAATTCCCATGGAGTCTTTCTTTTGGCCAACATTTATAAACAGCTTCTATAGCCGCCATTGTACAGAGCAGAAGTTCTATGCATAAATGCTTTCTTGGTTAGTGATATAATCCTAGTTTAATTTTTTTGGTTTAAGTGATTGATACTTTTCTGTTGTAAAAGGATGGACTACTATGATGGACCGGTGGTTTGACTAGTGTTAATAGTTTGATGAACTTTTTTGGATAAACTTGGGTCATTATTTTCTGTGGAAAGAAAAGGATGAAACAAGCCACTTTCTCTTGTAGGTTGCGGCAATAAGTGTGTCTTTTTGGAGGGTATCTGGTTCACATTAGGTTCAACCTCTTGTAGAAGCTCTCATTCTATTGCAGAGATTTGCAGCAGAGTTGTAATATATTTGAAATGTTTGGTTTGTCTTTGTAAGCAATTCCAGTTCAGTTTGTTGGAAGCTTTGTTGCTTATAAGAGAATCTTTACCTTTTTAAATAATATGTTATAGGTAAAATATTCGAAAATTTTGAGTTCGAGAATCTGGGTTATTTATTGAAAAGAAATATATAGTATGATGTTTAAATTGGATAGCTGACCTTGAGTAGTAGGCAAGTACAAACTAAAAAAAAATGATGATTGATAAATTGTAGTGTAGTATATAGGCTTTTGTAAATGTGTCCATATTTTTGATCTGCCAATATTCAGCTCTTTAGGGTGGTTTACTAGTGGACTTTTCTTGTGCTTACATATAAATTATCTGTGGTACAAGGATAGCCTGTATTGTGCAGCATGAAGTCCTTAATGGGGTGCCCTGTTATGAATATGGGAGGACGATATGTTTCTACATTTCAATTTCAGTTTCTGTATTTTGTGTTTTTTACTATTTTGAGCCGTTTCAGTTAAGTTTTTATTAAAAATAAGTTTGTGGCCCTAATTTTTTAGTGGGTACTTCTATTTTCTGCTCATTATTTTTATGTCAGATCTTTTAAAGCTTATGTACCTTGATCTGTCCCTTTTCTAAAAATTTTTTATTTTTAGTTTCCTATATTTCAGTGCCATGTTCACCATCTTTTATCATGCATATTTATATATGTCCATTATGTATGCAGGAAGAATGTAAACTTCCGGTGTGCAGACAGGAAACAGAGCTCAAACCATCACATAAAGCAATTGGAACCAGTGTGGGTTCTAACAAAGATGGGAAGATAGAAACGCTTTTAGATTCTTCACTTGTTGTATCATCATCAAAATTTCTCCATGTAGGTAATGAAGGGAGCGGTGGTTCTGAGAAGATGCCAGACGAAATGAAAATTAAAAGGGATGAAGTTGACCTCGAAAGAGACCTAAACGAGGATGGGTATACAGACACAGAAACTGCCTTAGAGAAAAATCTGCACTTTAAAGGGTTCAACCGTCAGGAATCCAATCACCAGAAACGTCCACATTTGGATCTTACAGAAACAGTTTCACAAAATTCTAGTGGCATAAGTCAAAAGATGCCTTGGAATGAGCCATTTGTAGATGGAGAAAGTACTAGTAAGAAGCTGAAGACAGGTTTTAGTGGAACATATGGATGTAGTAGTTCTAGAGATAGAGATTCTTTTAGTGACGGGTTTTCATCGCAGATAGATGATCTGGGTCCCAGTTCCTCAGTTGAGGATAAGAGATGTGACGAACTTTGTGAAGAAAAAGTGATTTGCGAGGACTTGGGAGCTACTGAGAGGCGCTTCTTTCCTGTGGATTCACAACGTGAAAACTATTTTCGGTTTGGGGCCAACTCCATGCCATGGAATGCGCTCCCATCAAAGGATGAGGATCAATTTCGTGATGGGGTTCCAAATCTTGAGCTTGCTTTAGGGGCCGAGACGAAACCTCCTAATAAGGGAATGCTGCCTTTCTTTGTTGCATCATTAGACAAAAATAATAACCAGGACAAGCCTCCAGATAAGGTGACTGATAAGGAAAAGGAGGAGGATGTCTCCGCTTCCCTATCCCTTTCCCTTTCCTTCCCATTCCCTGACAAAGAACAAACAACTGTCAAACCTGTTTCAAAAACAGAGCAGCTTCTGCCTGAAAGGCGTCGTGTGAATACTTCGCTGCTCCTTTTTGGGGGCTTCTTGGACAAATAGACCAACAGTAAAATCTCAGTTGTACATTATTGTGCCCCATATGGATGTGAATGTATACCAAGATCATGTGCAATGATCTTCCATGGGCTTTATAGAAGATCTATTTTCCATCTGTTAATAACCCACAGGACTTTTAATAATTTTTTTTTTTCATCCTTTCTTTTAGATTTTCTGGTTTTTTGAGTGCATAGTTAAGGCTGTTTGTATATAAAGAGGATCAAAGCCAGCATAGTTTCAAATGCCACAAGAAAAATTTGCAGACCAATGTGTTGATGAGGAGTTTTGTTTTCATTTTATGTTATTGTTCTGTTTCTGTCTCTGAGTTTCGTTATTGCTGTTGGTGCAGTTTTCAGAATTGAACTGTTCGTTGCCAGGATAATAGGGTATTGACAGGTGATGTGCTGCATTTGATTTTGGAAGATTTTTATGAAATATAATGAACATAGGCTTGTGTTAGAAAGATTTCTCTTCTTCCAAGTGGCATGCTAGCTAAAGCTTGGAGGAGTTAACAGTGTTCTGCCGAAGGTATTACTGTACATCTGAACGATTCTGGACAGTGGCATTTTTAACTTGAACTTGCATCTTGTAACGCACTTACTAGTTTCTATGTATATAGCCAAAGTAGATCTCTGATGTCTTTAACTGCATGTTTTTCCGGGTATGAAACTCTTGCTTTTGATGAATTCTGGGCTACTTCGGTGAATATGCTCTTCAGTTGATCCTGCCCTGTAACACTGAGCAGAAGTGACTAATGGAGGCAGCTATGTCCTCTTTTAACCCTAGGGCAAATTTACCAAACTGGGGAGCAAAAATGATTCTTTCCATCCAAAATGGGCTGCAGGTGCCTCAAGGTGGATCTGAAATATTTGGATTTGACTGAAGATATATTTTCTCTTTAGTATTGTTTTGTTTCACAAGTAGCATATTGATGTCTATAGCTTTATATGGCAATAAATAGATAGTATCTGTGACAGATAGGACTGCGGACGAAGAAAATGAGGGCCCAGTGGGTGCACTGATTGTGGTGACTGAAAAACAAGTAATGTATATAAATAACATTTTGTGATAGAGCCCAATTGTAAAACAAACTCAAAGGAATAATTATTTAAGACAGAAGAGCCAATATGAATTCCTTGATATAAATAGTTAAAATGTTATTAGAACATTTCGTTCAACGGTGTTAGAACCATTTTCCTAATTAAGGGACTAATTATGAGCTAAATATTTTTGAATTTTTTAGGGATAAATGGTCAATTAATTATATTGTTATCTTCATCTTCTTACGAATTTCCAACAAAAAGTGCAAATACTAGTTGAAAATGACGGACCCAAACTTTTATGAAGTGTGAACTATAACTTGAATAGGATGATTATTAGTTATAATACCTCATCTACAGTTAAGGATAATGCCATTTGGTAGTTATAACCAGAACAAATAAATTTATTTTTTCT
>JANLJB010029467.1:0-15452 GCA_026212285.1 Bursera cuneata
GGTTTTTTTTTTTTTTTTTTTTTGGGATTGGGTCAAACCCGTCCCGATCCGACATGTGCACACCCCTAATTCTAATAATGAGTTGAAACAGGGACCGACTAAACCAAACTCATGGGCTTTAATTCATACTAAAGACCAATCTTACTTGGCCCCAAAGGCCCAAAAAGCGTCCACTCCGAATTCCGAAATCAACTTGATCTCCTCCGCTTTTCTTTACCCGATTGTCTTGCATGACACAGCAAACGTTGAAGTTACTTGCGAAGCTCGGAGCTAGTGAATTCATCTTAACAGACTTCGAAAATGGCCGACGAATCATCCCGACCTATAAGGTTGATGAATTTTGTCTCGGAGGACCAGGTAATTCAGATTTTAATTTAAAATTAACTAACTAGTAACCTCTCTGTAAACCCTAATTTTGATTTCGTGGTTTTACTAATGCGGTTGGTGGATTAATTTTGACAGTTGGATCAAGCTAAACAGTCAAGAGGTGAGCGGGTTGAAGATGGTACGGCCCAGAGAGATAGGCCTCTCTTTGAGGTTTGGTAGACTTGCTCAAGGCTTGAGTATTCAAGATAGAGTTTATTGTTCGAGATTTGTGAATTCTAGTAAAGTTGCTGATGGCATTATGTGTTTTTCATTTGTGGACTGTACCTTTAGACTCATAGTGTTATGGTGTTGCAACAATACTTCTTTCCCTTGCTGTAGATTTTGAAGGAGAATAAAGACAAGAAGGATGCAGAATTTAATGAACGCTTCAAGCACAGTAAGTATTATAATCTATTAGTTGAGCTAAATTTAAAGTTTTCTTTATTAGCGGTTGATGAAATATTGATTCATGTGTATGTTATTACTTGGAGCTGCTTATGTCAGTATGTTATATTGCTTGCAAGCGAAAATTTTTCCATGCATTGGTATATCATTCTACATGTCGTCTGTTTTGTTGCGGTTCCCTGTTGTTAAGGCACATGTAAATGGCAGGCTGTGTTTTTGAATATTTCTTCTTATAATTTTTTGTGGTAGAGTTGTCTAGCTACTTTGTACAAAGCAATTGGTTTGTAAGGCATAGTTCTTTATTGAATTTTAACTTGCAAAATGGAATGAAGATTAATTCCTAAAGGAAATTAAAAAAATAAGGAGGAAGGAAAAGAGATAGAATGAAAATGAATCACTCATTTTATTGCAGGACCACCTAAAGCTTTGGATGAAGACGAGACGGAGTTTCTTGAGAAATGGGAGATGGTGAGACTATGTTAGGATTATTAATCTACAAATTTTTACTCTCTTTTTTTGTATGTCCTTTTGTCATTTGGAAAGTTATTTGCTATTCGATATGTCTGCTAGTATCCACTTAGACATCTGCTTTGCATTTCTCGGAGTTTGGGTCATATGTTGAATACTAAGATTTTTACCATTTATATGTTAAACTGACTGTTATAGAAGCTTATCAAGTTGGAAACAATTTAGCATCTTACTTCCGCAATATATTTTTCTTGCAGTCTAGGAGGGAATATGAGCGACATGTGGCAGATGAAGAGGCCGAACAGCTCCGAAGTTTCCAAGTAATTTTCTAACCATTCTCGATTTTAGAGTTATTAGGAATTAGTGATTTGTGCAAATATATTAAGAACATCTCCAGAGTTTCCAACTGTGTGTAGTTATAATAAATGCATCCTTTTTGGGCATTTGATGTATGTTCAAATTAATCAAAATATATATTGGCGCCTTTTGGCCTTGATCTCTATATATTGATACAGGATTAGTACTCTCCTATTTGTTCTCCAAGATAGAAACATTCTTCAGGAGTGTATGCGTGCTAACACCTAGATTTGTTATGGCCAGCCACAGCTGTGTAATTATGTTCATGATTATTATTCATCTCATCCTTAATCCGTGACAGTATTCATTTTGTCTCTTTTTCAGGTGGCAGTAGCAGCACAATCTGCTATTGTACATGAACTGAAAGAAACACCACTTGTTCCTGCAGTCCAGGTTGGTATGCAAAAGTTTGTGTTATTTTACTTGGCAACTTCTGTGTATGTGTGGGTGCTTGTAAACATGGACTGAACCTTCCAGGAACTGGTAACTCAGGGTGAATTAGAAAGAATTTGGTAGAGCCAAATATTTGTTTGGTATGATTGAAAGTACACCTTTAAGTTTTGCCGCTGACCTGGATACAAGTCTATCTGAAGATTATGGTCTAAGTTTTGGTTTTAATTCTCTCTGAATGCATCTTATTTCTGGTTTCAGGAACAGAAATCCGCTGGGAAAAGGAATCCACCAACTCGTCCTTTAGGTATGATAATAAAAGTCAAGCCGCAAGCAAAGAAAGCAAAGATAGAACAGAAAAGTGTTGAAGAACCTTCAGATATGGTAAAAACAAATATTGTTGATGCAGAAAAATCTCCGGACCAAGAAAAAACATCTAATGGCGATCCTGATAAGTCCAATGATGTAGCAAAGACATGCCTAGTTTCATATAGTGATGAAAGTGAAGATGATGATTAGTAGCTTTGTTCCAATATAAGGAAGGCTGTGGTTTCTTGACTTATTAATTTGCACATATCTTTAGATATTAAATCTTTTACAGTGGACAGTGGACACGATAAGGATTCTTGGTAATTACTTTAAAGGCTGATACAATTAGTACACCACCTGGTAGAATCCACTAGATTGAAGATTCACACAAGTGATACGGTGTGTTTTATAGATTCAAGTATTAAGAATCATATGAAAAGCTCGTGCTGCTAAGGAGGCATAAAATCCATCTTTAATCTTAGGCAAAGTGTCATGCTTTCCTTTCTCTACTATAACCCCAAGTCTAACCACTTCAATTGCATCTGTATTTTTTTTATCGTGGAATGTAGTATTATTTTTAGGATTGTATTCTTTTCACGTAGTGAATTCAATTAGTATTGTATTGACGATCGTTAAATTTTACCCATTTAAAAGCAAAAGTAAATAATTTTGTAAAGCTGATAAGGTTATAGCCTAAGTAAATTATTTCCTCTAGTATTTGAATCTCTACGTATGTATGATGTGTTGAGATGAGATCCTTCTGTGACAATTCTATATATAAACTGCGGAGCCCATGGCATGGTGGCATGAAATTTAGTAAATGGCAATCTGAGTACGTAAACGACCGAGACACCTCAATCAATTTGCGTATGAAATGGACAATTGGTTGGCTAAAGCATGGCACAACCGTCCAAAAATTAATAAAAAACATTATTGAATTGAGACCTGGAAGACATGGGCCGATAACTAGTTTCAAAGATGGCATTGTTGTAGCCATGAGTCCTGTCATATTCCTTCATAATTACCCTCTAAAAAGTTGCTTAATCAACTTCACCCCCTTGGATTCCTTCCTTGCTTTTCTATCTCTATAAAAATCATCAAGTACTTAAGCATCTTGAGCATATAATATAATATATATTAAACAATGAGCTCTTTGGTTTATATCTCAGATTTCTCTTCATTTTCTTTCCTGCTCCTCACTTTTCTCATTTACATATTTCGTAGACAAATCTCCAAGTTTCAATCAATCATGTTGAGTTACATTATTTCGGTGATTACCCATTTGAGATGGGCATGGGGTTTCATGTTTGAGCACTCTCTGTTCGGCCATCGCATCCATGAGTACTTGCCAAATGTTTGTGAACAATTAAGTGTTGTCCAGCTCAAGTACTACTTGAAGTCCAATAACAATGGAGTTGTAGAATGTGCTGTGTGCCTATGTAAGATTGACGAAGCAGCAGAAGAGATTACAGAGCTGAGATGTGATAATCTGTTTCATAGAGTTTGCCTGGATAGATGGATTGGAAACAAGGGTTTCACTTGCCCTCTTAGTCGTGAATCTCTAGCTTCACCATCTCCACCTACCGTCCAGTTGGGAATGCAAGTTGTGGAGTTTGACAAGTTTACTTCACTTCTTCTAATCTACGAGATATGTGGTGGCTAAGGTACCTCGACGAGCCCCATGGTTGCCGCATTTATTAGTTAGAAGGCGCATGTGGCACCCTTTTTTATATATCCATAAATAATGTAAAAGAAATTAGAAGCTTAGTCTCTTAAGGCTTTTTTACTGGTAAAAATCTTTTTCAACACAAATGTTCATCAAGATCCTGAATTTTATCAATGGTCAAATTTGAGCTTAATATTGAATTCGACAGGCTTCCTGAATGTTTTCAAACAAATGCAATATAATTAGATTCTTGCATGTCAGCAACAAATTCAATGGCAGGATTTGACAGATTATTAAAGAGTTTTGCCGTTTCAGCTCCTATGTAATAGTCATGAAATGAAATGGAAAATACATCTTCTTCGTTTGAAAGTAATTAAAGCTGAGAGATCATCCATTTGTTAATAATTAATTTAATCTTCCAGGAACATCTGTGTACAAGATTTTTTCGTTTGAAAGTAATTTTTTTTTCCTGGAACATCTAAAAAAATTGATTTTTAGAATTTTTTTTTGTTTTTTATTATCATGTTAAACATTCAGTAGCCTATCTCCTTTTAACTTTAGTGTCATGCATAGACCATTTCTTTTATCTAGATAATATAACTGAAGAATATATATTACACTTTATAATTATATCAGTTTCTCTTATATTTTAGTTTTATTATTTGATTTCATAACTTGTGTTTTAAATTCTTTTCTTAATTTATTTACCATATAATTGTATCTTTCTCTTTAATTTTTTTTCTTTTCTAGTCTATAATTAATCAATAAGGTTTTGTTAAAAGATTATAAATTTGAAGAATTTTTGGTGAACATTAATAGCTTACTCGTTAACTCTTTTTATTGATTAATTTTTAGTAATTTCGAAGTACGGCGATAATTCATTTACATTCACTTGGGCCGTTCTGTTTCGGTATTCGTAGTGTAATACACAAATTTGTCCAATTTTTTCTTGTAAATCCAATCCAAACCTACTGGGCCTTAGATGGGTTTAGAGTGTTTCTTAGATATCTAAACGGGCCGATAAAGGTACATTTAGAGTAGTAATGGCTGTAAGGATGTTAAGTGTACTTAGAAGGATTGGATGGGCCTGAAGCTGAACCAATCTAATTCACCACAAAATCAAGTTGGTTTTATCTCAGCCAGTGGAGAAAGTCTACCTCTACCTACCTTATATCTCTTGCACCAACTAGGCACCAGCCCAACAAATTTAGTTGATGCAACAGACCAATAGAAGACTTAATTTACACAGACAGTCATCAAGTTATTAAAGAGATAAAACTTGAAAAATAAAATATGAGTTTAGATTAAGAGATGTGTCCGCTTTTAGTTGATTTATTATACTAATTAGACTTGTTGAACTGGTACAACGAATTTAGGATAGACTGTCTCGAGGTATTATAAAATTAACTTATTCATCTTACACCATGTTGATGATATACTACATAGACACACTCGATCAATGATACATATACCTTCTTTAATAAGTAAAAGAATTTGGTATTGAAATGAGTTGTTGTAAAACCCAAAAATTAAAATCAAGTAGTTGGTTATTGAGTAATCAGCTTATTAATGAAGTATAATGTACTTGTACTTATAAACAAAGCAATGTTTCCCTGGGGTTTTATAATTTGGCTATCATATTTAAAAGATGGATGAATGATCTAATCTTGATTATAATTGTCATTTGCTGTTAGAGATTGAATTCTTTAACCAAAACGGAAGAATCATATTATTCTAGTTATCACAAAGTCACTGAATTTGAAGCTTGCAGGAGCTGCTATGAAATCAGTCAGCAGGGACGCTTAACCGTTAAGCATGATTATACAAAGTCTTCAGCTTTTGCCGAGTAAGGTTGGTAAAGGTTGGGTTGAATTCTACTCAGCTAATTGTAGCGTTGTTATAATTTCTGACTTTTCTTCAACTTTGAAGATTATGCGAAGCTATATACATGACATGAGCTTTTATTTATTTACAAGTTAAAAGTAAACTCTCCCCGTGACGTCTTGGAAAACACAGCTGGAAATTTTCAAAACACTGCATGTGTTTTTTTTAAAGTTGAATTGCACGCTAGGAAAGTCTGTCAACATCGAAACAATGAGATTGCCTTTTAAGTCTTAACCTGTAAGAAATTAATAAAGTTATGAATGGAGAAACAAGTGGGCTCATTTCCCTTTCTGGAAGTCACATGCTCCAGATAATATAATCTTCAACCATTGACCAAAATATTTTATTCATTAAAAATCCCAAATTTTCGTCGAGTTGGACTTAAATTAATTAAAAATAAATAAAAAAAGAGAAAACACAAGAAGATTGAGACGGGTAAGAAAATGTTCAGTCGTAAAGTGGTTGCAATTGTTGAAAATTTTAATGATTATCTTATCCTCTTGGCTTCGTTGTTTCTTCTTGGCAACCTCAAACTCTTTCTGTAACTATAAATCTTCGTCATCCRTGACGTTTCCTGATAATCAAACGTCACGCACTCACTGTGATATACATGCATACATACATCATCTAAATGCTTTTGAAATATTTTAATGACAACTTATAGAGATATTTTAAGAAGTCTTTTACGTAAAAAAGTAGTTTATTATAGAGTGTTACTGGAAATTTGACCCTTTATAATTCTTAATTAATTGGCATTTACGTAGAAGTTAGTTGATATTTGGAGAAAATGTTGGTCGGTCCATCCTAATCTATGCCATTCTCAAATCAGAAAAAGATATCTATCTTTGCTCTTTCTTATTCATTTACCAAAAGAATTTCAAAACAGCAATATTATAGTAAGCAGAGAAATTAACTCATCACTTGCGTACATTTTCTTTCCAATCGGAAAATAACGTAAAATAACAGAAGAGAGTATGGAAATTAAGCCCATCATGAAGTTGAAGCACTGGTGTGAAGTGCTACCAAGGAGGCATAAAATCCATCTTTAATAGCAATCAGAGTATCATGCTTTCCTTTCTCTACTATAACTCCATTTTTAACCACTGCAATCAAGTCTGCATTTTTTATTGTAGATAGACGATGAGCCACCACAACTGTAGTTCGATTCTTCATTACTCGGTCCAATGCATCTTGAACTACTCGTTCTGATTCAGCATCGAGTGCGCTAGTAGCCTCATCTAATAGTAATATTTTTGGATCCTTGACGATAGCTCGTGCTATGGCTACTCGTTGCTTTTGGCCGCCAGACAACTGCACTCCTCTCTCTCCAACTACAGTATCGTAACCCTGCATTTTGCATTTTAGCAGTGAAAATGTTTTAAGTATAAATTGAGTATAACTTAACAGCTGCAAAAGGACTACAGTTAAAGTAGGAATGATGCAACTCTATGGTTGCACTCGAACTACTTCAGACTTCAATGAATGAGTGATATATGATTAATGTGGGATATTGCCAGCCTATATACTAATGTTCCAACCTGTTGTAAACTGCTGATGAATTTGTGGGCATTGGCCAACTCTGCAGCAGCTAAGATTTCAGCTTCAGTCGCATTCCCCTGCTTTCCATATGCAATGTTGGCGCGGATGGTTTCATTGAACAAAGCTGGTTCTTGGCTCACCAGTCCCATCTGCTGTCTCAACCATTTCAGTTGGAACTTCTGAATTTCAACTCGATCAAGTGTAATATGACCTGAATCAGGATCGTAAAATCTTTGCAGCAAAGAAACCACCGTTGATTTTCCACTCCCACTTTCCCCGACCAGAGCAACAGTCTAGAAAGAGATTTAAAAAATGAATAACATATAAGTGAACTGCCAGTATTACTTTGTGATTCTTGCTCCTATTGTCAATTGCTACAAATCAATTAAATTTAAGATGGACCTCATATCTATTTACCTTGCCAGCATGAATAGCTAAGCTGAGGTCTCGGAGAATCTGAATATCTGGCCTTAATGGATACGTAAAGCTTACGTGACGAAGCTCTATTTCTCCCTTCACATTTTCCAATGTTGTCCCGGACTCATCACTAGGGTCTATTTTTGACTGGCGGTCTATAATTGCGAATATCGAAGATGCAGCAATCTTAGCTTTGGAGGAATCTGGCGCAAAGGAACTTGATTGAGAAATTCCCAAGGCTGCCATGGTCAAAGCAAAGAATACCTGCAAGGCAAAGAAACCATAAGGTTCCGTATCATGGGTGTTTACTCTTTTAACTTTTGGTAACATAGACATTATTTATTGTACCCACTTTAAAAACATCATTGAATGTTGTTTTGCCATCCTCAACTAATCGAGCTCCAGCATAGAAACTGGTTGCATAAACAGCAAACATAAAAAATAATGATAGTCCAAATCCTACTCCACTGAGCAACCCTTGCCTTATCCCTGCCTTCATAGGACCTTCACATCTAGTTCGGTATAGTTGCATCACCTTCTCCTCAGCACAGAAAGAAGCAACTGTTCTTATGCTTCCAACTGCATCATTAGCAACTTGGCTTGCTTCCTCATACTTTTTCTGCAGACATTGTGAATGAAAGTTACATATTTAGTAGCCAAGCAATATCTAATAAAACCATGTTATTAAAATAGTCAATCATATAGTATTTAAAGATAGCATATTGGATTTGGAGATGGTAAATGGACAGGTTCCAAGTGTTTCCAGATGGATAAGGTTCGTTTCTTAAACCTTGAAGAGAAATCAGTTCTTAATTCTAAAAGTTTTGCAGGGCTGCTGCCAGAAATACTAGAATTAGAATTAGGGAATACCTTTGCATCTGCACTGAATCCTTTCATGAACTTTACTTGAAAATATCCATTAACTCCTATAAGAGGAAGCAAGACAAGTATAATCAAGGCTAACTGCCAACTCGCGGTGAAGGCAATGACCAAGCCCGCCACTGCTGATGCAATGTTTTGAACCAGTTGAGCCAGAGCATCTCCAACTAGAGCCCGCACTGATGTTGCATCTGCTGATAGCCTTGCTCCAATTGACCCACTTGAGTGCTCAGGCTCATCAAACCAACCAACCTCCATGTGAACTACCTTTTCAAAACACATTGACCTTATTCGTTGGATTAGCTTGCATCCAGCAATAGAGAAGAAGTATGTCTGGGCTGGATTTGCAATAAATGCTGCTATCCCGAAGACTATGAAAATTATTGACCAGAACCTTGAATCCTTTTTCAGTTGATCAGGAGGTTTGTAAAATGTTTCAATTACACTGGATAGTAGTATACCAAAAATTGGCATTATTGCACCATTTGCAATAGCAGATATTACTCCCATTAGAATCACTGGGATTTCTGGCTTATTGAGATGGGCTAGCCGCCAGATTGAGACTTCAGGAGCTGGGTCTGTTGGCAGTGGCAGATCTTCTGGTTCTCCCGATGTAGCATCAGCAACAGTGTGTCCTACAGGTATACCAAATGAGACTGAGAAGGAGTGGCGACTGCTATTTCCAATTGATGACCCTCGACTTATGGACCGTCGCAGTGACCTTCTTAGACTAGACTTCCCAAAAGATTCTGTTGAAATTTCTGATCTGTTTTGGCCATCTACAACCTGTTCTGACTCTTTGTTTACTTCCTGTAATCGTATGAGCTGAGAGTATGCTCCTTCGGGATCCTCAATTAGTTCGGAATGTTTACCTGATTAATTGACAATATGAAATGGTAAGTATTTTCATCTCCCCTTCACATCATAGAAAAAAAATCCAGAAATATTTTATATAAATACTTTGTAGCCAATAGTAATCAAGAATTCCATAATTATTTAGGAAAGCGCCATAAGCATGGTGGATAATTTCATGATACTGAAGAACATATACATACTTGCTCTAATAGAAGTACTCAAAACTCAACACTAGCAGGGAATTGCTAAATTTATCAAAATATTCAGGAAAACATCCACGATGGTTATTCACAAAATGTAATTGCAGAAAGCGATATTAGTTTCTAGTTTGGTTTAACACAAATAAATTTCAACGCTCAAATATCTTAGGTGACATTCATATGCTATTTTCCCCTCCCTCTGAATGAGTTGAAGTATGATATGGCTATTAAGATACCTTTTTCAACCATTTTTCCACGATGAATGACAGCAATCATATCAGCATTTCTCACAGTGCTCAAACGGTGTGCAACAATGACAGTAGTCCGGTTGAGCATTATCCTGTCTAATGCCTCTTGCACTACTCTCTCAGATTCAGCATCAAGTGCACTTGTAGCTTCATCTAAAAGTAAAATCCGCGGATCTTTCAGGATTGCTCTTGCTATAGCAATTCTCTGCTTCTGTCCACCAGACAATTGTGTTCCATGCTCACCAACCTTGGTGTCTAGTCCCTATATAAGAAATGAAAATTTTCAAAGTAAAATAGCGATTAATAATATATACATACATAAAAAAAAAAAAAAAAAAAATTTAAAATAAGACTTTTAAGATGAAAAGACAATTAAATAGGAAATAATCAGAACCTGAGGTAGTTTATCAATGAACTTAGCAGCATTTGCAAGTTCAGTTGCAGTTCTTATCTCTTCTGTAGTGGCACCATCCTTTCCATATGCAATATTATCCTTAATGCTTCCTGTAAACAACACTGGTTCCTGGCTGACAAGACCAATTTTCTCCCTGATCCATTTAAGTTGAAATTCTTTAAGGTTAATGCCATCTATAAGAACTTCACCAGCTTGAGGATCATAAAATCTCTCTATCAGACTAATAACTGTTGACTTCCCACTTCCACTTTGTCCAACCAGAGCTGCAGTTGTCCCGCTTTGAATTGAAAGAGAGAATCCGCTAAATATATGTTCATCTGGTCTCGCAGGATAACTGAAATAAACATCCCTCAACTCTATATCTCCACGAATGTCATCCAATATTTTTCCCCTTGAGTCATAAGCATCTATCTCTGGCTTCCTCTTGATAGTCTCGAACATCTTAAATGCTGCAGCTTGACCGGCAGCAAATGCACTCATGCTAGGAGATGCCTGTCCTAGCGACCTGACTCATTAATATTGTCATTGCAATAAGTAAACATTAAACCAAAAAATGCGCACCAGTTTAGAAATGATAAGGAGATGGAATATTCGGTTTATGGGGTGTGAATTATATTTCAGGTATATTACATGCATACTATCAAGAGCTAAACATGGTTTGAGTTGTGACTTACATTGAACCAGTCAATACCGCAACAATCACATTAAGCACTTTCCCCCCTGTATATCCTTCATTCAATATCAACTTTCCACCATAATACACAGCCAAAGAGTAAGTGCAGAAAATGATTAACAGTACTACGCCGAGACCTAATCCAGCAGCTGCACCTTCATGTACACCGGATTTGTAGGCAGTAACAATAAACTTGTTGTAGTTACTTATGGCTTGTTTCTCCCCAGTAAATGATGCAACCTGGATCCAAATCAAATCATCTTCTTACGGTAAACTAAAATAGAAGTAAAAGTATGATAAATCTGTAGTTGAAAGAGAAAATTCCAATGTTGGCAGGAATCTATCTACTTCTTATACATACAGTTCTGATAGAGCCAATTGTCTGTTCAACTACAGTCGCTGCCTTTGCATAAGCACTTTGTCCACGAGATGACATCTTGGATATCATAACAGCCATTGCTCCACCAGCTATTGCAAGAAGAGGAATAGCGCATAACAAGACTAGGGTAAGAAGCCACCCTTTGGCAAATGCTATTGTAAAACCACCAATAAATGTTGATATTAGCTGTATAAATTTCCCAACCTGACAAACAAGGAAGAGTTAGCCCTGGGATATCATGTGGGAGATTATTAATGAAACTGAATGTGCCTTTCCTTTGTCAAGGAAAGTATCATACCTTCTCACCCATTGCATCTTGTATAAGAACAGTGTCACCGGACATCCTACCCACCACCTCACCTGTGTTTGTTTCCTTATCGAAGAAAGTAACATCCTGTCTCAAAATGGTTTGCAGATACAAACTCCTTATTCTTGCAGCCTGTCTTTCCCCTGTAACCATCCAGCAAGACACCTCTGCAAGCGATAAACAGAGGCTTCTCAGTTCTCATTGCACATATAAATTGCATACTTCTCTATGAATTAAAACTTGTAACGATCTTCAGTATGAGTTGTACTTACGGAGAAATGCTGCTGCTCCAGACCCAATTGCCAAGTAGACAAATTTTAGAGAGACCTAAAGAGTTTGCAGGAAATCAACTAGTAAATGTTCACATAAAAAATGGACTTATAAGAAGAGAAGGACCAAGAGTTCAAAAACATATCCTAGCATTAAGACAAATTTTCAACTTCCAATTCCCACTACTTTAATATCACTATTTAAATCAAACATAATTGTTACTTGCAGATATATAACTATACCATAACTATAAAATCTTTCCATTGATCCATACCGAAATTAATCCCCATAAATTCAACCTCAGGCAGCTTTTTTTTACCTTGGAAACCACATCAACCACGTCGCTGTTATTCTGGTTTTGTCCAAAGGAATCAGTCAAGTCCCCGAAAAGTATTGACATAAGGGGCATACATACCCCATTCCCTATAGCACCAATTGAGCCTATGATCATCAGCATTATATCAAGGGAGTCTGCAAATGTGAAAAGCTTGCGAAATGGAACCCTGTTACTTTTCTCATTTTCCTTGTTTTTCTCCAACTCTTTGAGGTCCCCACTCATGCTGTCGGCGCCTTTAACCACCTCCTCTTCTTTGCTTCTTGATGTGGTGGCCTCATTCATGTTTGTATTGCCATTCTCGGAGGCCATTATACTTGCCTCAAGATACTAATCCAATCGCCGGTTACTATCAGAATATGTAACTTCAAGCAAAGCTGCATCACACCATGAATATCCAAATCAGCAACGTGAATCCAAGATAGTGTAACGATTGAGCAGATTTTAAAGTACTAACAATTTGAAAACTACTTTTTGAGTTTGAAAAGATTGAAAATTAGTGGCTCCAAAAAGAACCCAGAAGCACAGATTTGATCCGCTACTTGTGATCAACTACTTTTACGGTTGGACGATTCATTACACTTGAAACTGAAACCACGAGAAAATCCCAATTTGTTCAAAGTATACAAAAGAAAAAGTTAAAGTTTAAAAATTTCTGTCCTAAGCAGAATAATCAAAGTTAAAATACCCATTAAAAAGAAAAAATCCTCTCTTCAGAAACAAACGCCTTTCAATCAATTACAAAAGATCCAACCAAATTGATAAGGTACAGTTTTAGTATATTAATGAAAACACACAACTGATCAAAACAAAGATAAGGTAAGAAGAAAACTTGTCGTACAAACTTCCCATCAAACCACCAAAAGACGGAGATCTCAGAGTCAGACTCAGAGTGTTGCATTCACTCTTCGTCTTTCCTTTTTCAGGTAGAACTCGAGCATTAGAAAATGAAGGAAACAGAAAAAAGAAAATATAACTTCAACAATAAGACAAGTCTGCCAGTTTTATTGTTTTTTATACAAAAAGAGCTGAAACTTTTCGGTTCAGCTTTGACAAGAAAGTGTCTGCAACCTCGGGGCATGTTTGAAACGGAAAAACAGTTTCAGCTAAACTTTATGTCATCCCATGCAATAACCGTAATAATTACTGAAGCGAGTAAATAATCTTAACGAAACCACAACATGAACACGAACAGGAACCCATCTGCCAAAAATCTCCAAACGTGGAAAAATAAACAAAAGAAACAGCCATTGAGAGGCTTTTACCTACCAAAAAAATCAAAAGGGTAGTTGCAATGAGCAGTTGTCTGCTGTTTCAGACAACTTTAAACTTTAGCTATATGCTTAAAAACACTTCACACTTCGTGGGTGCCTCGTGTCTTAGAGATATTCAACTTCAATTCACATTTATATATGCATTTCATTTTCCTTGAAGAACAAGCATTTTACTTGAGAAAGAGGAGTCTCCAACTAGAAGCGGAAATTATTCCACAGCCACAAGGCCACAGCTTGGTCAAAAGCGTCGAGTTTTATTTTTCAACTGTACTCAAATTGTTTATTCATTTCATTTCCCATTAAACGTGCCTTCGTATGTATCTTCCAGATGTAGGGGCACTATCAGCTTCATTATTTTAATAATACCCTCATTGAAATTAATAAAATAAAGCTCAATTTTGCATATATGCTTTCAGCAGTGACTCACAAACTACCAAATTTTTAGCTGTTTGCCATTTTCTTAAGCTTCCTCCCTGATGGGGGCCTTTATAAGTGGGTTCACACTTCTCTTTCCGAACTTTTATATACACCAGAGCACTTTAGAAAACAAATCTGGAAATGGATAGATTCTAAAAACATTAGCAATAGAGCATCTAAGTAAATTCAATCTTTTTGGATATGGTAAAGCTATCAATATTATAAATAAACAAAAACTAATATATAATTAGTTAGATTAATATTTTCTTTAATTGTGATAATTTATCCGTCATGATTAACAGTACATACCTCGATAACTCTTAAGAAATTTAGAGATCAAATATCTCAATTTTTTCAACTTATTATGTATTATGAGTAAGTCATTCCTTGATTCATCGACTCATAAATTCCATCAACGTAAATTAACTGGTAAGAACTTGGTGAAATCACACATGTATTCTAAGATTCATTAATTAAGAATTTCAAATTCAATAAATATGTAACGTACAAATTAGCATGAAATAAATTGCGGAAGAATTACGGTTAATTATGAATTTTTTTAAAGAATAATTAATGAATTATTAAATGAGAATTAATGGTAGTTGATTGATGACTCGATAATTAAAAAGAATTAATTACATCAAGACAGCAACGTTAACCAACCAAATTTTATAGTGACGCAAATTTAATGTTTGATATGATAATTGATAAACCGATGAAAGCGACATATAATTATGGAAACTGAGAATATATATATAGAAAAAGTTTAGTCACACTACTCATGGAATTAGATTGAATTATTTGTTATTTTATTTGTTACGTAACGTAAATACGATTTATTAGATGAAGGGCGTGCGAAAAACAATATCAACCGCGAGAGGACTATATAGAATAATAGACTGATCGTGAAAGTATTTTTTGGTAGTTCATAAAATTGAAATACCGAATAAAGTTAGGGAATATTACATTTTAGCCCTTGTATTTAGTGAAGATACCAGATAGATCTGATAGTTTCTCTGAGTAACAGCATAACCCTTCATGTTAACATATGTCCATGATTTCTGTCACTAATACATAATTTTAGGTAGAAAGACACACGAATATTCTGCTTTGGCTAAATCCATTATAAAAAAATAATGTAAAAATATAGATAAATTTATAGTCTTTGTAATTCTTGTGTAAGATGTTTGAGTTATGGTTCTTGTGTTTTAATTATTAATCATTCTATTCATTTAATTTATTATTTTATTTGTATGTAAATAATATTAATTTTATATTTAATTTTATTATAATTTTTCATAAGCTATTTTAATTCTTTTTTTTCTGGTAAAAGTTTATATTTATATTTTCTTTGACTTATATATTGATATAAATTTATTTATATATTTTATTGTTTTATA
>JANLJB010029468.1:0-15471 GCA_026212285.1 Bursera cuneata
TTATTATTTTTGACCGATGTCCAGGTAAGAAAAACTGTTTCGAAGTCTTTTCGGGTGACTTACGTGAATTAAGCACTTGAATGAGGCTTCGTTTAGTTGAAGTTCTATTCTCTCTTCAGGTTTTGATACTGGTTTATTTCTATAAAACTCATTTTGGTAAATTTGTGTTTTGGAACTGTGAAGGTTGGTGTAGTATTTTGTGGAGATGGCGATTGGGAGAGTTCCAGCTTCATTTACGAGTCTAAAGAGCAAGGACTCGGGCTTGGGTTTGAGAAAGTGCAGGTCTGCCGCAAGAAGAATCTGTGTGTGAAGGAATTCTAATCCCAGTTCGGATATTGATGAGCTGTAGCCTGCATCAGAAGGAAGCCAATTCTTAGGTACATATATAAGTCTTGATGCGTTATGTCAAATCTTTTGGACTATCTGTTTGGTATCTGAGAAAATAGAGTAAATGAGAATTTGAGATTTGGACTGCTGGGCTTCTAGTTGCGTTAACAACATTTTAACGCACTTCAAGGAAATATGAGTCACCAACAGAAAATCTTATATATAAATCTAGATTGTCTGTGGAAGGTTCAAATCACGTTCAATGATGTTTTCTTCACCCAACCCCCCTTCCTCTTTGTCTCTGCGTGGAAGGCTAAACATCTTCGCGCGCAAATGGGTTACAGACAGAATAGTCTTGTTTATTGTGTCAATTTCTAAGCAATATAACTTCGGATGGATTTTTCTTATCAAATCAATTGAAAAAAATATTATCAATTTGCCCCTATAATATTTAACATATGTCTACATTTAACAAGGTTAACATCGTGTATTTCAAAAATCTCACCGGTTTTATTGTACTTTTGCCAAATGTTGGGGTTCATCGAAATTTTTTTGTCATTTAACATAATCAAATTACAGAATTGTCAAGTAAAAACCTATTCAATTGTTCGACAATTTTAATTTACTCAATATTTATTTGGTTTTTCCTTTTTACTTAATTAGACTTGTCACTTTTTAAATAAAAAAACTTTTGGATTAAAAAAAATAAAAAATTAAGGGTTAACAATTTTATATATAATTTCTGAGTAATTATCATTGACCACCCCTATCTTTTCCTATTTTTTCACTTATATGAGACGTTTGTCCTTTTTCTTTTCTCTCATCCTTCGAAAAAATATCTTCTCAAGTCTTCCAGTTAAAAATTTTGTTAGTTAACATCTATTAACCTCACTATTCTAATAAATTTATCATTTTATCTTTACTAACACATAAAAAATAACTAATTTTTTAAGGATAATATTAAGTTAAATGATCAAATTACCCTTGAAATATATATCATATGTGTTAATATTATTCATGAAAAAGTAATTTTAATATGTGTTAATATATGTTAAAGTAATTTGATAATTTAATTTAATATTTTCTTTTAAAAAATTAAGTCATTTTTTTATATATATTAGTAAGGGTAAAATAATAAATTTATTAAAATATAGAGGTTAATAGATGTTATCTAATAGAATTTTTAACTGGAGGACTTGAGAAGAAATTTTTTTAAAACTTATAGATGAGAGAAGAAAAAAATGATAAACTTCTTATACGAGTAAAAAAAAAAAAGTTATGAGAAAAAAATAAAAAAAAGGATAGGCCTGATAAATAATAATTACTGTATAATTTATTTATTTTGTAAATGTGAAAGTGAGGATCATTAGATGCCAACATGGCATCCTCCATAAGTTATATAACTTGGAGCTCGATTTACTTCTTCTTCAGAGAACAAAATAACACAAGACCTGTTGATTTGTGTTTGGATTCCACGCTAACTCGTCTGAAACTTCAATCGTACTGTAAATCATCCAATCAATTTTTCGAGTCTTTCAAAACCCTAAATTATGAGAATTCGCAGCTCGTAATTGGTAAACCCACAAGCACAAAGCCATGAGTAGTAACGAATTCCGATTCTTCTTGTCGTGCGACATCAATCTTCCGGTAACTTTTTGCGTCGAGAGATTGGAAGGAGCTCTTCCTTCTGCTAAGTCTCCTAATTCAGGTATATTACTGTCCAAAATTAAATTAATATAACCTCAAATTTTGATTTTGATTTTGATTTTGATTTTTGAGTTCATGCAAAATTACTGAACTGACTGTTGCAATTGTGTTCTTTTCGAACAATTCTTCAGGAATTGATTCCGCTACCGAGGAGAGAAAGCCTGAGCTTTATGTTGAGTGTGCGTTGTACATAGATGGTGCTCCCTTTGGGCTTCCGACTAGAACAAGGTTTCATCACTTCATTGCTTTTTATTTTTAATTGTTATTATTATTATTATTATTTTGTTTTCAAGTTTTTGATACCCACATGAGGCAAGCTCTTGCAGATGCTGAAAACTTTGATCGAGTTTCTATAAAATAATGGATTTTTTTTTTTTGGTATGCGTAATAGGTTGCTTATACCAGTGACATATTTGTATGTATAATTATTTCCTTTTTGGTGACAGGTTGGAATCTGTGGGGCCATCATATTGCTGGAATGAACTCATAACACTAAGTACTAAATATCGGGATTTAACTGCACAGTCTCAACTTGCATTAACAGTGAGCTAATTCCCGTTAACATACTTCTTTTGATGTCTTCAAGTCATTGTTGTGAGTATGTTTGTTTGTGCTAGGTGGCCGGGAGGGTCTGATTCTTTTATAGGTGGTTAAAAATTACACTAGAGAACCTGAGAAGTTTGGTCTATGAACATCTCTTAAAATTCTTTAAAGGGTGCAGATAATGCTGTATGTTTTCAAATGATAAAGCTTTTCCACACTCTTACCAATTTAGCTTCCCTCTCTCATTTTAACTGCACAGTCTCAACTTGCATTGACAGTGAGCTAATTCCCGTTAACATACTTCTTTTGATGTCTTCAAGTCATTGTTGTGAGTATGTTTGTGTGTGATGGGTGGCCGGGAGGGTCTGATTCTTTTATAGGTGGTTAAAAAATTACACTAGAGAACCTGAGAAGTTTGGTCTATGAACATCTCTTAAAATTCTTTAGAGGGTGCAGATAATGCTGTATGTTTTCAAATGATAAAGCTTTTCCACACTCTTACCAATTTAGCTTCCCTCTCTCATTTTATTTTATTTTATTGTTGAAAATTTATATGTAATTTTGAGAGTTAAAATTTTCATTTCAAGAGGTTTACGTGTGTAACGCTATTACAGAAGAGTGTGCAAAAGAAATGAGCTCATTTTGTATCAATTGGAAGTATTAATCACCATATTTCCTCTCTAACTTAGTTGTTTTGGCCAAGTGCTGAGTCATGTTGATTTATGGTTAGTTGGCGCACGAATGTTGGACATTCCTCTTGTAGTCTAAGTTGATTCTTGTGTTTGTTTATAGAAAGTATTGTAGGATTTTTTTGGGAAACTTCACATTCCAGGGAACTGAATTATATTTATTGTTGATCTTCTTGGAAATTCAGGTTTGGGATGTTTCATGTGAGAAAGATGAGGGATTGGTTGGTGGGGCTACCATACTTCTCTTTAACAGCAAAATGCAACTCAAAACAGGAAAGCAAAAGCTTAGACTTTGGCCAGGAAAAGAGGCGGATGGATCATTGCAGAAAACAACTCCTGGAAAGGTTCCTGTTCGTCAATTAAAAAAATTTGTGGGATTAATAAGTAAAAGTTTTACCATGTTATGTTTATGATTTGCTAGCCTTGCATATCCATATGCTGTATTTTATCCTTCCGTAGGTCCCCAGGAAGGAGCGTGGAGAGTTGGAACGGTTGGAAAAGCTTGTAAATAAGTATGAGCAGGGACAGATTCAGCGTGTTGATTGGTTGGACCGTCTCACATTCAAAGCTATGGAGAGAATCAAGGAGCATGAAAACTGCAAAAATGGAAATTCTTATATGTACCTAGTTGTCGATTTTTGTAGTTTTGAACACCGTGTTGTTTTTCAGGTAGTCCCCATCTGCAATCATTTAATTATTTATCAGCTGTTATTTTTGTTGAATTTCTATTAATGCTATTATGATCGTTTGAAAAATAAGTGCCAGTTTGATTTTCTCTTCTAGCCCTTTATTTATTCATTTTATTTAGTTTCTTTTCCTTTTTCTGTATATATGTCCACTGAAAGAGTTAGCTATGACAATTCAACAGATGGTGTGTAGTTTGCTAGGTTGTTGAAAAACCTTGGTTTAACTTTGGTTTGTAGAGATGACTATTATATCATGGCCAGAATGTCATTAAGTTTATCTCTTTCTCTCATTGATTTGATGAGTCCATCTCTCCTATTTAAAATATGTTAATCAAATGCGAACCAACACCTAGTAGTGAGTTAGTGATATGATACAGTTTTAAGATTCTTGGTGTATCCAAGATCCTCCTATTAAATTCTGGTATCTTGGTGATTGTGGTTGCCTTCTAATTCAAAAGCCATTTTGATTCTGGGCAAAACTGGGGCAAAACTTCATCAGTTTCTTTTCTTTTGGTCTTGAGTTCATTTTTTTAGATGCCTACTGTGTCCGTGATGAAAGCTTTTACAATATCAAACATCATTTTATCTACATGCATGTTAGGTTAGGTATAATTGATTTTATTGCATTGACCAAAATATTGAATTTGATGGTAATTTTTACTTTCTTGACATGTAGGAGTCAGGAGCAAATTTCATACTACCACCTCCTATAACTTCAACAAATGAACTTGTCACCGTGTGGGACCCAGAAGTGGGAAAGATAAATCCCTCTGAGCACAAACAACTAAAGCTGGCCAGGAGCTTAACCCGTGGTATTATTGACAGGGACCTTAAACCAAGCTCTAATGAACGGAAGTAAGCCTAAGATCTTGTGATCAAATATTGAAATATATTTGTTTTTAACTTTGATGAAGTTTATATTATTTTTATCTGGCACAATCGATTCCTTTATAAAGCTCATGTGTCCTGTGCTGTAAATTAGATTTTGGCTTCCTTCTTCATAAAAGTTTGAAGCTTGTGTATTAAAAGTTGAATCTACATATAATCAACTCTCATTATACCAGAAGCTTCTCATTTTTTATTCTTAAGTAGTAATAACTTTAAAAGAGTGCCAATAAAAGGAGTATATCCTGCTACACAGGAAATACAGATTCTCCAAACAGTGTCTTGTCTTCTTTTGAGTGGATTTGGTCCTCTTAATTGGCATAATATATGGTCCTTTGATCATAACTGCCTATTAGTTTATGGTTTGATTTTTGTTATTTTATTGGTGTTCTATATTTCAGCAACGTTTCCATGCTATTGCTTTTATTAATTGGAATTACGAGTGAGAAAAATAAAATTTCTCCTTATTCTTGATTGTAAGGTTGATCACACGAATTGTAAAATATCCACCCACAAGGACTTTGAGTGGAGATGAGAAACAGTTCCTTTGGAAATTTCGTTTCTCGTTGATGTCTGATAAGAAGGCTCTCACAAAGTTTCTCCGAAGTGTTGAGTGGAGTGATGTTCAGGTCAATATTTTCTTCTTGTTCTTTTAGTAACTATTAATGCATGGGTGTATTCATTTGAACATTGCACTTATCTTGCTTCCTTATTTCTATTCTTAAATTCCTCTAATTCTTTCATCTATCTCTCATTTATGTTATTCCTATTTTTTGGCTTTTTATTTTGGTTTTATGGCCATGCTTTTGTGGAAAAGTATGGGCACGTGACACTTGAAGTTTGTTGCATTGGTATGGATAATAGCCCTTACCTTGTAAATTGCGCTTCTCAAATTGTTCCAAAGTGGAACATTGAATGCAAGTTGCTAAATTTCACTTTATATAACTTGCAACATTCAGAAAGTAAGACTTCATGCATATATAGGCTGTTGCGTGAATTTGGGCCCTGCTGCTAGGTCATAGGGGCTTTCCATTTTTACCTCTGAAGTGGTAGATTGTGGTGGTAATCTCCCTTGTCTGTTACTTTGTTTCTCCACCGGTGCTGTCTTCATATATATATATATACCACTGCACTTCAGATTTTATTTTTTATTTATTCAAGTTTTTATGTTAGTCATGATTTTTTTTTTTTAAATTAATTTTTCGTATGCCATCCTTTTGTCTTAATGTTGCATATAGCTTATTACTCTAGTTTGTCTTAATGTTGTTGTTGAATATTGGTTAATTCTGAAGCTTGTTATGCTGATGCAACTGCAGGAAGCAAAGCAGGCATTGGAACTGATGGGTAAGTGGGAGATGATTGATGTTTGTGATGCATTGGAGCTTCTGTCGCCTGTTTTTGAAAGTGAAGAGGTATGTGTAATTTTAAGTTAAGACTTTTGTTTTTACAGCCTTCTTTGTTATAGTGTTGAAATAATTGCTCTCTATACAGCTGTAAGTGCTTTACTTGGCAAGAAATTGATCAGTGGGGATTACTTCTTTGAACTCACATACAAGCATTTTGACATCTTATAACTGACTGATTAATGCTTTATTCTGGTTGTAATTCCTTTTAAACAGGTTCGTGCTTATGCTGTCAGCATTCTTGAAAGAGCTGATGATGAAGAGCTCCAGTGTTACTTACTGCAACTAGTTCAGGCTCTTCGGTTTGAGCGCTCTGATAAATCTCGCCTTACTCAATTTCTTGTACAACGCTGTAGGCACTTTACAAGTTTTTGTGTGTTTTAGTGCATATGCATGCATTGGCAAGTTTTAGGGTTTACATTTTATTTAGTGTTAATTCAATTCGGTGGAACTGAGAGTTTTTTTGAAACTTTTACAGCATCACGTAATATTGAGTTGGCTAGCTTTTTGCGCTGGTATGTTTATGTGGAAATTCATGATCCTGTGCATACCAAGCGTTTTTATTCAACATATGAGATGCTGGAAGAAAGTATGAAGAAGGTGTGAGTTCTTAGTTATACACCACTTTATCACGCGTATTTTGCTACATGTTGATACCTATGATTTAAAATCATTCTTGTTGTGACTGTTGTCATTACGTTTAAGGTTTTTTATGGATCCAAATTTAAAGATAAAATTTATCTCTTGAGAAAACCTTTGACTTTTGAGTATTTCTTTATTCGAAATTTGGAAACTTTTAACAATGTCAAGTATGACCTCTTAACCTCCTCTCCCTCCCCAACTCCCCCTCTAGAAAGATAAAATAATAATAGTATTTCCTGAAAACAGTCTTCCTCTGGGATGCACATGCAGATTTCTTCTCTTCTTCTTCTTCTTTGCACAAATTTCACAATGTCTATAGTTCTGAAGTATAAAGAGTGTCAGTCTATCATCTTTCAATCATACAACTTTCAAATAGTAGTTGGCCATGTTTGACATGCATTCCTTTTGTTAACGAGAATTAATCTTGGAAATGGCACAATCCTCAAGTGATTCCACAATATCAAGATGAAGAATTAAAGAAATTACTTCTAAATGACAAGTTGCTTGATATTGGATTTCTTTCTACAGTTCAATAATCACATCCTCTTTGCAGCAGTTGGCACCTGGTGAAATTGGAGAAGATGGATCTAAATTGTGGAATAATTTGATGCGTCAGCAAGATTTGAATGCTCAATTAGGTTCTATATCAAGAGATGTTGGAAATGTACGAGGCAATACCCAGAAGAAAATTGAAAAGCTTAGACAGCTTCTCTCTGGTCTTCTTAGTGAACTTACTTATTTTGAAGAGGTACTTCTTTCATACGAAGTTTATTGTCTATTGAGCAATTTATAATCTTCTGAAGCATATTTGATGTTTTGCATAGTTCTAGTGCTAAAATTTTATGGCTTGTTATAAAATATTCTTTTGATCTTTTATATTTCCAGCCAATTCGATCACCCCTGGCTCCATCCGTCCTCATCAGTGGCATTGTGCCATCTGAATCATCTATATTCAAAAGTGCATTGCATCCTTTGCGTTTGACTTTCAGAACTGAAAGTGGTGGAACTTGCAAGATCATTTTTAAGAAGGGTGATGATATTCGGCAAGATCAATTGGTAAAAGCAAATCTTTTGTTCTGCTGATGCCCAGAACAAAATCTTAACTTTTTCTACTTCCTACCTATTCCTTCCCCCTTTCTCCTTCATGCTACGCTTCCACCCATCCAAACTAAGTTTTCATCTGGTGGGGAAGGAAGGTGGCTAGGCTTTGACATTGGTATATGTTGATGTATGGTTGTTCTAGGTTGTGCAAATGGTGTCACTCATGGATAGATTGCTTAAGTTGGAAAATCTTGATCTGCACTTAACTCCATATAAGGTGCTTGCAACTGGACAAGATGAGGGAATGCTGGAGTTCATACCATCTCGTTCTTTAGCACTGGTATTATATTCTTTGCTAGATGCTTCTTTGTTTGGAAAAAGTGCAGTCACTGCAAATGGTTTTCAATCACTTTGTTTTTACAGTGATTGAACTAAGAGTGTTATTCTTGTCTTATAGCTGATAAGTAAATATAAGTTAAATAGTGAGGCCATTACGTAGAAACTTAAATGACATTTGCTGTGTTGGTATTAATATTTTTGTCTTGTCAATATCTTGATTAATGGTAAAAAAGTATATTTTATGAAATTTTCTGTTAAATAATGTGATTTTTTATTTAAAGAAATCATGTTCAGGAGAAATTAATTTAAGCTTTGTTACATAGGTAAACTGAAAGGAAAATGGTTTAAATGGGTGGAAGATGCTGTGAAGCTTACCCATATTCAATGTCTTACTTTCTCTTTAGCCAAAAACTATAGGAGCCTTAAAACGGTTTAGTTTTAAAGTTCAGTTCATTTGTTTTTCTCTTGTAATTTAGTTGTCACAATTGTAGTCATAGAAATGTGGATAATTATAGTTATTTATTGATCTTTTAACAATCTACAACTTTGCAATAGTTAGTAAGCTGCTTTTTTCCATATCCAGATTCTCTCAGAGCATCGAAGCATTATAAGCTATTTGCAGAAGTTTCATCCTGATGAGCATGGACCATTTGGGATTACAGCTACGTGTCTTGAAACATTTATAAAAAGCTGTGCCGGCTACTCTGTTATCACGTACATACTGGGGATTGGAGACAGGTAGTTAATAGTTTGTTTTAAAATTATGCCATTTTGGTTAATCTCTAAAGTTTTCTAGTTAGTGTAACATTTGTAAGAGAGGAAACGGAGGTGGGACAATAGCAAAGAATCTTGAAATGTGCAAACATCATAGGCCATGTTTCAATTTTAAACAAAAGTGAATCCAATCTTCATATTCATAGGCAATGGATGGTGTATAATCAGTGATCTAAAAGGCGGTCGGAGACTAATCCCTAGGCGGAGGGGTGGCGCCGGGAAAAGTGGTAGTCGCCGAGTCTAGGCGGCCGGTAGATTGGGCAGTGCTGATTGACGGGTTGGGGAYTGGGCAGGGGTAGGCGAAGAGGTTGAAGAGGGATAGCAGTGCCGATCGACGGGCTGGAGACTGGTTAGGGGTAGGCGAAGCACTGGAGGCGCCGATCGGCAGTGGGGAGAGTTAGGGTTTTTTTTAATTTTTTCAAATGAACACCCAAACGATGTCGTTTGGGTGTATTTAAGTTTGTTTACATAGGCCCCAAAACGACGTCGTTTGGGGCCTGGTACTAATTTAGTTTTTTAAAAACCCCAAACTTTTAGTTTTTTACCTTTAACCCCCAAACTATTTCAGCCTGGTACTAATTTAGTTTTTTAAAAACCCCAAACTTTTAGTTTTTAACCTTTAACCCCCAAACTATTTCATTTAACCCCTAAACTTTCTATAAATTATCTGGACCCCCCAAACCTTTAACCTTTAACCTAATTTCTAAGCTCCGCCTAGGCCCCCTAGGCCCTAGGCCCAGGGCTGCCGCCCTAGGAGCGCCTAGCGCCTTTTAGTACACTGTGTATAATGAATTAAATCATTCTGTCATCTGCAACTAGTTAAATGTGTACTTTACCTTCTTAGAAACTTGTTTGAGTACTTTAGAATTTCCTGATTGCCACTATTTATAAATGTTTAATGTGTTTCGAAGACGTGGATGTCTGTAGTTGTTTTCATAATCATTTTTTTGTTCTGCAGGCATCTAGACAATCTTCTCCTTAGGGATGATGGGCGCCTTTTCCATGTTGATTTTGGTTATATTCTTGGCCGAGATCCCAAGCCATTTCCCCCACCTATGAAGCTCTGCAAAGAAATGGTTGAGGCAATGGGTGGGGCGGAAAGGTGTTGTTTTCTCCCTTTTAATGTGGATATTGTGCTTCTCCTTTATGTCCTGTTCTGCAGGACTATATGGACATAATATGTGCCTAGACTTTGACACCTCTTGGGAAAGGTGTTATCATTTAGCGGTGCATAATTAGTTGCCTAATTCTTCCTTGCAGCCAATATTATACAAGGTTCAAATCCTATTGTTGTGAAGCATACAACATCCTGCGTAAATCTAGTAACCTTATCTTAAACCTGTTTCATTTGACGGCGGGCTCCAACATTCCTGACATAGCGTCTGATCCTGAAAAAGGCATTCTTAAGGTACCGAGTTTTAGGATTTCTAATCCATTGACGTGTTTGTGTTTTGTTACATGACTGGTATCTTTGGTACTTGTAGCTCCAAGAGAAGTTTCGGTTGGATTTGGATGATGAGGCCTGCATACATTTCTTCCAGGATCTTATAAACGAGAGTGTTAGTGCTTTGTTCCCTCAAATGGTTGAGACAATTCATCGGTGGGCTCAATACTGGCGCTGATCCCAGAAATGAATTTGGGGTTTTTAATGCCCTTTTACATTCCCTGGTAATGTTTGGTTCTGTTCTGTTTCTGTTTCTTCTGTTCAGGTTTTTACTTTTGGGTCAAAATTTGTTTACTGAAAAGTAAAATGTGTATGTATAAATAAGAATTAGATTGGAAATGGTTTCTAAAACTTGACAAGCCTTTACATGTGCTCTAATAAGCTGAGCCAATTTAGATAAGTTACCGGTCACATTTGCATACATTATTTGAAATTTGCGACCACAGTTGACCACCTTGCAGCATTCCACCACCCCCTGTACTATGTTGATGTTGGATACATAGAAGATTACTGTGTAAAAAATTCATTAACCATTTGATTGTTGTTAGATTGGCTGTTACTGACCAGACTTAATCAGTTTTATGTTAAGAGATGTTTTCTCAAAATAACCTAAAGGGCTGTTTATTCTCTCTCAATCTGTCTCTATGTATTAAAGTTTATATTTGCAGTTTCTTTCCTTTACGGTTCTACCAAGGTTTCCAACACTCTATTGGTGCTAACGGAATTTTCAGTGGAGCAGTTGGATGTTACTAAGAAAGGGCTGATGAATCATGTTCATTGCCTTGAATTCTGCTAGTTAAACTGAATTATGCACTCTTAATTGATTGGCGTCAGGAATTCGTGTTTTTAGGTGAAGCGTAGGAGTGGGAGCCTTGTTAAATGTGATATTGTCCATGTTTTCCAAAAATAGAAAAATGTCCTAAAAATTTTCATCATTTTATGTTGTGTTTTTAAACTTCTCTTTTCTCCCTTTGTTTCAGATTAGAAACAGGCTTGATAGTCAGTTTGAAGATTAGAAGACACCTTTTGTGGATGTAAAATTTGGTCGTTAGAGGTGAAGTATCAAAGCTGTAAATGATTGTACATAATAATTTTTGTTGTATCTTTCATTATGGATTTGTATTAAACGTATAGCAAATAACTTTAACCAATTGTCTGATCATAGCTTAGGCTTTGTCAAGTGTTATATATACTTTTACTGTCAATACTGTTATTTTGGTTGTGTACTCTTGTGGGCAGATTAGCATGGGATAACAGTAGCAACAGGCCGTCTTTGCGTGGCCATGATCTAGTGCTAGCCTTCTCTGGTAGCCTACTATACGGGCTTTTGGGCCCAATATTTGGCAGGTGTTATGCGTGACCTATTACTCAATTCATGGAATCCAATTCTGGCCTCAGCCACGAGTGCTGATCCAGGGCAAGTCGGTGCTACCGCAATTCACGCGTTTACACTGATGCTTCTAAGAATATTCAAATTTATTTGATGTTTGTATTTAACAAGAAAAACTTTAAAATATGAAATACCAATTAATTATTAACAGGCAAGATTCATTCCGTCCAAAGAACTAAGAGCTACTAACTAATTAAGGAACTAACTCCCTATTTGATTATTAATAAATAAAAGCAATCCAAATTGTCTTAGCATTTCAAAATTTATTAACAATTGTTCAGACATTTTGAAGTCTCAAATATAAAATCCTTAAAAGTTGATATATTATTTGTTGTTGATTATTTATTTGTCATTCAAGAATGCTATTGCACATACTAAAGCTTCTTGGTATAATTTATATTTATTATAAACTCAATATTTTAAGTCGAGTAATAATAAATAATAAGTGATAAATTAATTTTAATAAGACCCCTATAAATTAACCATAAATAGAACACATTGTAAACGAACTAATGCAATTTGGATGGCTGAAAGTCCACCTCTTTTTTATTTGGTTTAATTCTACTTTCCTAAACTTTCTCCTTCCCACTCAATTTTGCCCCTTCTCCAAAAATTGACTTTGACTTTGAACCATCAACGACTCCTTTGGTCACACTACTTGCATATTCCTGTCACGTGGCACTTATCAATTGGCTCTCCAGAATATATCCCCCATCAAGTTTACCCCCAGATTTCCGTCGTAATTTCACTACAGTGACATGTCAGTGACTAATTGGAAACTGATAGCGTAGATCACAATCTAACATTTACACTGAAATGAGGGGCATTTTAGTTATTCTAACCAAATCCGATGCCCCTGCTTTCTGCTTTATAAATCTCCCTGCTTCACATTCCCCATCCCATACTCCGCGTTGTTTTTAAGCTTCGTTCTCTCTGTCGCTCTCAAGGTAAAATTCAAATCTTCAAATCTCAGATTTCAAATTTGCAAATCTAATCTCTCTTCGCATCGTAAGAACGAATTCGTTACTTAAATGTTTCGTTTTTCGTTTTGAGGTTTTCGTTTGCATGTACTTTGTTTTTGAGGTGATTTGAGTTGTCTAGGTGAATTTCTTTGGAATTCAAGGTTTCGTTATGCTCTGTGATTACGTTTTAGGTTATTGTAGATTCGATTTGGTTAGTAGATCGAATTTGGAATTGTTTTCATTTCTCTGTTGATCTGTAGTTCGCTCGATTAAGTTTTTGAGATCTGTTATATATATCTTCGCGGTATAGCCTTGCGGTTTGAATTTCTCGGATGATGAGTTAGTCTCGTATTATTTTATTTGATTTTTTTCATTTTAGCGCCAGATCTGTCTGATCTTTATAACGTCTTTATTTGAAATTCTTGTTTTGCTTTCACCTTGCTTTTATAACTTTATCTGAAATAGATTGAGTTTAATATGCTGGCACATACCATTACGAGTTTCTTGTCCATGGAAATGTTGTGGAATTTGTTTAATATTGTTTATGTGTTTTTATTTTTGCTGGTTGGTTTATGATTTTGGCGTGATGGTTTATAGGGACCCACAGCCAGAAAAAATGGGGCTGACATTCACGAAGCTGTTCAGCCGGCTTTTTGCCAAGAAGGAGATGCGAATTCTTATGGTTGGTCTTGATGCTGCTGGAAAGACAACCATTTTGTACAAGCTCAAGCTCGGAGAGATTGTGACCACTATTCCTACTATCGGTAAGACTTAGTAAGTTAGTTTGGGGTGATTTTTGGCTATTGCAAGATAAGGTTGGTAGTCTTGTATGGGTTGTTTTGGGGATTTAAGGATAGATTTTATTAATTACAAGCAATTTATCAGCCAACATCACATCTGATTTGGGTTTGCCTTTGCCAATGTCATGGCTCCTATTATATCACTTCAGAAGAGAGAGAGAAACATTGTGTGTTTTGTATAATGTGATGAAAGTTTGAAATTGAAGATGTCTGAAGATTTCCTTCTTCCATATTCAAATTCTAAGATTGTATTTCTTGCTGCCAAAACTGCCTTAGTTCCTTGATGCTTACATCTTCTATTGCATGTTTAAGTTTTTTAGTAATTAGTTCTTTGTGCAAAATGGAGCCTAATGAATGGTACAGAAATAGGGTTCAAGAGAGAATAGGTTTGCTGGATTTGCCATAATTGTTTCTCTTGGTTCAGAATTTAGCTCGTTGATCCCTTGAAATCTTAACTCTGATATGATTTTGGGCAGTGACATTTGGATCGTGAGATATTGAGATTGGATAGTGAACATGCTCTTTTGCATTCACTTAATCATGGTTATTATCCTAATATATCTTATCTCCAGGTTTTAATGTGGAAACTGTAGAATATAAGAACATTAGTTTCACTGTGTGGGATGTTGGTGGCCAGGACAAGGTAAGAACTTATAGTATTGGTTATATCTAACCTTTGCAATTGACTATTATTACCTGCATTATATTAGCAAGACTGCAGTTTGCTTATTGGAAATTTTTTTTGGTCCTAAATCAATCATCAAGAGTTTACTGGTGAAACTTGTCATTCATGTAATGGTTAGATAATGATGTTTGCTTCCTTGTACAGATTCGTCCGTTGTGGAGGCATTATTTCCAAAACACTCAAGGACTTATATTTGTGGTGGACAGTAATGACAGGGACCGTATTGTTGAGGCAAGGGATGAATTGCATCGGATGTTGAATGAGGTGTGTTACTTTCTATTTAGCTAGCAGACTTTACATGCTATTGTCAAATATATCATGTGCTAGAGAGTGAATCAGTGAGTATCTTAGTCTTTCTTATCCACTTGTTCTGCACTATTTTTTTTGGGTTCATTCGAGGCCCATTGGTCCTAGTGTCTACATTATAGGAGATATTCTCTCCAATCCCTTATAGTTATCACCTTCGCTTGATTTTAGTAGGTTTCCATCCTTGTCCTTCATGTTCAGTAAATAGAAAAATCCATCAGCAAATCTAGTTGATAAACATTTTTTACTTCAGTTTAAATATTTTAATGGTTAGCTGAACTGAAGCTCATTGGTTTCAGGATGAACTCCGAGATGCAGTGTTGCTTGTATTTGCTAACAAGCAGGATCTTCCAAATGCAATGAATGCTGCTGAGATTACTGATAAACTTGGCCTCCACTCTCTGCGGCAGCGTCACTGGTAAAATTTAATTTTTGACTCTTGCTGTTATTTGGTCTCTTATCATGTTTTTGATGGTTTCTAATACGCTTCTGTCTATCCAGGTACATCCAGAGTACCTGTGCAACCTCTGGTGAGGGTCTTTATGAAGGTTTGGATTGGCTCTCCAACAACATTGCTAACAAGGTGATAGTTCACCCCTTTAATGAATTTTCTACTAAATTTATGAGAACCAAAATGCTATCTGGAAACTTCTAACTAAATTTGAGTTAATGCTGCTGAGTTTAGCATGTCTACCCCCTTATGGTCCCATCAAGTTCATTAGATTGGGTTTTTAACTGACCAGTGTACTAAAAGGCGCTAGGCCCTCCCAGGGCGGCAGCCCGGGGCCTAGGGCCTAGGGGGCCTAGGCGGGGACTAGGCGGAGCTTAGAAATTAGGTTAAAGGTTAA
>JANLJB010029469.1:130-15473 GCA_026212285.1 Bursera cuneata
AGTAATCTGAACCATCGATTTTTATATAATCTAATGGTTTATAATTTGTGTACAAATTTGTGTTTAAATTTGTGTCTCCTGATCCTGCCCCATATATATATACACATATATATGTGTATATATATATATATACACACACACATGCATACACACACACACACACACACACACATATATATATATATATTAATTTACTTGTCTAGTTGATAGTATTCCGTAAGTCCTTCCTGGCTATTTTAATTTATATGACATCATTTGAGTATTAAAGTGAGTTTATCAGTATTTATTATTTTGATTTTCATGTATTCACCTTACCATTCATATAATTCCATATCAGTTGGGATACAGACTTTATATCCATATCATTACTCTTTAATTTAAAGCCTGAGAGATTTCTTTCATATGATCTCAGGCCTGAATTGCTAGAGAAGTGGTGGAGTGTTTTCTTCAAAACTTATCATGTTTCATCTTTCATCAACTTTCAACTTGTTCTCAAACCAAAAATTATAGTTTCATATTAGAGTATTGGCAATGATACTAAGAAAGGCTACATAAATGATGAGATGATATTTTTTGACATAATTTTTTAACTTAGAATTATATTTAAATTTATAATTATTATTCTCACCTAATTAGTAGTTAATATTTAAAAATAAAAAATTTACATTTAATATTATCAATTTATTAAACATCTCAACCATTACATATGTGAGATTAATTGCTAAAAATTTGTGTCTAATTTTAAGTTAAAAAAATCAAAAATCTCATCCAATATATATATATATAATCTATCTTCCTTGTTTTTGTGTCTACTTTCTTCTTCAAGAGCAGCAACTGCAACATCATTAAAGACTAGAGTCGACTTTGTAGTACTATTGGCCAGATTGATAATAAGTTGATCATATGGATCAGGTAGACTCTTAAGTAAAAGTTCAACACGTTCTTTATCCTCTATATTATGCTTTATGGTAGAGAGTTGAGAGAATATAGTCTCCAAAGTGTTGATATATTCGTTCATCAAAGAAGATTTTGCCATACGAAGAGTGCAGAGCCTTCTTTTCAAGAAGATTTTGTTGTGTAATAACTTGGCTTCATATAAATTTGTAAAGTATCCCATATTTCCATTACCGTTTCCATTTCTGCGACACTTGACAATACCTCATATGCTAGTGCTAGATGTATATTTACGATTGCATCGCTATCTATTTTTTCCCCCATCTCTTCTTATCAAAAACTTCTTTTGATCTCTCTCCAATTGCTTCCAAGCAATTTTCTTTTCTTAAATAGTCTTTATCTTGATCTTCCATAACCCAAATTTGCTGCCATTGAACTTATTTATTTCAAATTTTGTTGCCATTGGAAAAAATTGAAAGGGTCACAATGATCCCTCTTAGAACCCAATTTCCTTACACTTATAGTTTTTTGACAAATCTTTCATAGACATTGTATTGAATTATACAAGTAACTGCTCACTATCCTAAACCAGACTATGATACCATTGTTATGAAGTCTACTCGCAACATAAACTTAAAAGAAAAGAATAAATAATAAGATAATGGGTCAAAGACTTATGTGGTAAATAAACAATAAATAATAAGACAATGGACAAACGACTTATGTGGTAAAACTATCTTGTGATGAGGGAAACCTCCACGGGAAACCCTCTACGAAGCAAAGAAAGAACTTTATTTAATTTTAAAGAAATTTCTTACAATCTCTCTCTAATCACTAGAAATCTAAAACCCATTCTCTCTCTAATTAAAAAAAACTAAGCTTAAGTACTTTCTAGAATGATCTACATCTTATAGAACTAAACTCTCTTATATAGTGCTTCTAAGCTCCCTTTTATTACTTTCTGAGCAATATGTGAGAATCATAATAAAGAATAATCGTAATCCTCTTTTAGTTCCCTTTTCTAGTTGTAATAAAACTCTTTTAATTAAATAATTAATTAAAGTCTTTTTTTAATAGTACTTTCGAATTAGCTAAAATAACTTCACTTGTAACATTGATGGGGTTACCAAAAAAATTCTTTTGTTTGAGTTCTATAAAATAAAATGATAAGAGGATGTTTGAACTAAAAAACAGTGAAGGGAAAAAGAGAAAAAACTTGAATAAAATCGTAATTTTTTTTCAACCTATGGTTGTTAGTCTATCTGCAAATATTTCAAATATTGAAGTAAGAGTTATTTCAAAACTTGTCTATGGTCCACTTAGGATAAGAGAGGTAAACAGAAATCATGTTAAAAATAAAGAAAAGATGTGATCAATTGAAAGTCTCTCAGTTTCATGTCAATTGATAATTCCTTTGCAATAGAGATTCACCTGCTAACAAACTGCTTCAATTAAGTAGTTCCAAAACACAATACATATAATCAAGTTCACCATTATCCCTCAACAGGGAATACTGCCCGTGAAATTATTAAAAGAGAGAACAAGAGTTCTGAGGTTCGCCATATATTTCATTTCATCTGGTAATGGACCAGTGAGCTTGTTTCTGGCTAAATTAAGATATCTCAGGGCCCTCAAGTTACCAATTTCTCGCGGAATCTCACCCTCAAATCTGTTGCTTGAAAGAGAAAGAACTTCCAAATTCAGAGAATTCCCTTTAAACAAATCAGGAAGAATCTCTCCGAATAGTGAATTTTGTGAGAGATCAAGATATTTCAAGCTAATCAAACCGGAAAGTTCATGGGGAACACGACCCGTGAGACTGTTCTTGAAAAGGTACAATGTAAGCAAGTGCTTTAATTGGCCTAAACTTGCGGGAATCTCACCAGAGATGTTGCAGCTCGCCATATTCAGAACTTGGAGTTCACTCAGTGATCCAAACTCGGGAGGGATTCCTCCGTAGAATGTGTAGCCAATACATAATTCTCTAAGGTTCTTTAACCGAGACAGCGACGCTGGGACTTCACCGGAGAGATCGTTCGCAGCTAGACCTAGATACTCCAAACTCTGAATCTCTGAGTAACTCTCTGGTATCTCGCCCGTGAAGTAGTTGCCGCAAAAAGAAAGATACTTGAGATTTTTGAGGCTTGCAGTCTCAACCGGAAGTTGACCTGTGAAATTGGCATTGTTAGCGTCGAGAATCTCTAGCTCTGTCATTCCAAGAAGGATTTGTCCAGGAAAACTGCCACTGAAGAGGTTGCCTGAGATGTTGAAGACCTTGAGAGAGGTGAGATTACCAATCTCAACAGGGATTGGGCCGGTGAGATTTGTATTGCTGATTGTGAGGTTCACGATCTTGTTTAACAGCCCAATTTCCGGGGGAATCACACCAAAGAGAGGCATAAACGAGACGTTAAGTGAGATAACACGCGAGTCTTTGTTGCATGAAACACCTGAGAAGGAACAATGGGCTGAGGGAGACGAGGAGGGCTCCCAGTCTTTGAGCCCGGAACCGTTTGATCCAAATCCAATCATAGAAGATTTTAGCTTCAAAAGGACATCAATATCAGTGTACGCAAAGCATAGTGGGAATAGTAAAAAAAACATAGAAACGAGAAGTTGAAGACTACTCCTACTACTAGTGGTTCTCATCTCCTCACTTGTTATTAATTTGTTGTGCATAGAGAGGATTGTAGCTTTATTAGTTCAGTGTTGTATTTATGTAGTGTCGGGTGGTACCCTGTAGCCCTGTTGAGAGAATTAGAGTACTCTTGAAGACTCATCGAGTATTTGTATGAATGAATAAAACAACTAAAAAAGAGGCGACAGAACGATTTCATATTCAATGATTAAATATTGCTCTGTTTCCTACTTTCCAATTTGAAATTTCTCTTGCTTTTAATTAATCAGTATAAATTAATCCTATTCTTTTTAGTCATCATATTTAAATGTCGACAAACTAAAAATTTAAGTCGGAACTCGGGGAGCCGTGGAGGAAAAAGATGTTTTCACTTCTAGAAAACAAGTTAAATTAAGTGAAACGTTATTGTTGATCTTGACTCTGAGTAGCTGTAAAACTACGAAATTTTTCCAAACATATAAATGAACGGGTTTCGATTTTTTTATTTTTAATTTTCATTCTCTCATCCAAATCTTTTAGTAATCGTCCTGTCTAATTTCTGCACTATCCATCATCTGGCTTCTGCGTTCGACCATAAAAATTAACTTCCAAAGTAAAACAAAATATGGTCGAACTAAAATTCTTGATTTTCCAAACAACTCAAGTCCTTAAATTTTCTAAAATAAAACTAAATCAAAGAGAATTTAATTTTAAATAAATATTCTAGCAGCAGCATATGTGTTAACCTCTGATTCCAACTTCCCAATTTGAACTTCAACTTGCTGTTGGGAAAATTATTTTTAAAGAAAAAAGGTGACTTAGTATAACCCAGTGAGTGGTTTTAATTTTATTAAAACATTCCACTAAAACATTTTTTTTAAAGAAATAAATTTTCTGACTAAGAACTTTTTTTTAGAAACTAAGGTGTCCGGGCCAGCTTACGAGCATCACGACTAATCCTTGGGGGAGAGTAGCACAATCATAACCCACTGTCACGGCCTCCCACTTAAATCACGATATAATCTACGTGTAAGAAGAATCGAACTCAAGACCTCATTGTTGACCTTACCTCCTCAATCCTGGGTTGCCTTGCTACTTGGATTACAAACTTTTACTGAAACCTTGCTTCTAACTCAAAAGCACAATAAACAATGCTTTACTTTTTTCAAAAAAAAAAAGAAAAAAGAAATTTAACTAATCTATTTAAAAGTCATAAATTTCCTCATGCAACCATCAAATTTGTAAATAATAAAAAAATATATTAAATAGTAAATTTCAAAAGTAAAATATCTAAAACATCTAATAACATTTTGTTAACTTAAACATTTTTGTATAATAAATTAAAGAGCATATATATTAACATATTGGTAAAAAAAAATCATTAAACAAGTACCAAGAGGGAAAACTAGTCATGCACTCAATGATAAATTACATGAGCAGAGTTAAGGGATAAATCCAGTGGCAATAATCTTGCACAGGTAAAGCTTCTAATCTGGATTGGTCATTTGTATTGATAGAATTTCAATAACACGCAATTAAAGTTGAAGATGCTTAGTTTTTCTGTTGAATATCCTGAGTTGATGCCCACAAAGTAAACTTCGATTAACCCAATTTAATCTAGGAAATATTAAGCACAACCTAAAAGAACCAAAACAACTAACCCTATAAAAATTGATAATAAGAGGATAATAAGTGAAAAATAAATCAAATCACATAAAAAGATACAACATTTAACATGGTTCGGCATCAATTGTCTATATCCACAGAAAAAAGAGGTAAATCCACTAGATTATAAATATATAAAAGTATAAGACCCAATATCTAATATAATATAGTCCTGAAACTATTCCTCATTTCACTTGCTCAATCCAAGTGTTGTTTATATCTTTTTCTTCTCTTTCCACATCTCTACAAAGATATTTATCCTTAATGTCTAGTCCCTCTATGTAGGGATCTTCTAATTCTAATAGAAGTATTACTTTTATTTATTATACAACTTTATTTCCTATTCCTTCTACTTTTCATACATCTTATAGAAGTCAATGTGAATTAGAAAATAAGTCACAATCCCAACAATCTACACCTTGGTGAGTATTCCATGTAAAGATAAAGACGCTTGAACAGTGACTTTGAACAGTAACGATGATCAATAACTGTTAAATCATGAAAACTTCACCAAGATTATTACTTGAGAATCACTTTACTTGCAACTTTTGATCGTTGTAGCCCATCTTTTTTGTGAATACTCAATCTTGAAAAATAATATTCTCCCAGTTTGCAACCTGGAGCTCTAATACCATTGTGAACAGAATCGGATCGGGAACCTGACTCTGATACCACTTGTTGAAAAATTTCAGGTCAATACCGAGAAAGTATACTTTAATTAATTAACCAAATCTAATCTAGAAAATACTAAGCACAACTTAAAACAACCCAAAAAATTAACTTGATCAAACCATATAACTTGTATGTCCTAAAACAACCCTATGTCACTTGATCAATCCCGTTATTAGTTACATCTCTTTTTTCTCTTTTCACATTCATACAAGGATGTTTATCCTTTTTGTCTAGTTCCTCTCTCTCATACTCAATCTAATTCTCAACCTCTATTATTATAGGTCTATGTAGAGATCTTCTAATTCTAATAGGAGTAGACTAAATTTTATTATATGTTTTTACCATATGATTCTCATAATCAATCTAATCTAGAAAAGAGAAAGAAGACACAATGAATTAAAGTGGTTTGGCTATGAGCCTACGTCCACTGTAACGGCAAAGTATTCACTATATAAAATTAGGGTTACATCAATAAGAATATATAATAAACCATAGTTCCCAAAATGTCCTTACAATACCATACCATACCATCAACTAGCCACCTTCCACAGATGTATGACATATGAACCATACTATCAACATCTTGTAGAAGTTAAATTGAATTAGGAAACGAGCCACAATCTCAACATTTTTAATTTTGATACAAAACCTTAACATCATAATTTCATCACAAGCAAAACACAATATATATAAATTAATTAAGAATGTTTCCCATCTCAAACAATAATTCACGTAAACAAATTATTTCCAATCCATAGTTTTTTTTTAAATAAATCTCCATCCAACAGAACAAAACACGTAAAATCCTAAAAGCAACGATCAAGTTTCCAAGGAGCAATTGAATTTTAAGAAGAATATTGAGTAATGCACTCAAGGGCTAGCTAGGATTTCTAAGATTTGATTGGGAGTCTTCTAGTTATTTTGCAAACGGAATTCCTCCAGTTTCAGAAACAGAACTACTATCAAATACTAATTAATACAAAATCGAGTGAAAAATGTGAATGTAAACCTAAAATAATTGCACAAAGCTTTCCGATGAATCTTCCCAACAATACCAAACTAAAATCCCATAAAATAATCCTTCACAAACTCTTCCTCTGATGGTTGCTCTGTCAACCGATTGAACTTACAAGAATCTCTGTTCATGAAATTTTTTTATCAATATTACCCTAAACATTTCTTTTCCAAAACCTCTTCTCAAACCCACGATCTTTTATTATTATTATTATTATTATTGTTATTATTATTATTATTATATACATGTCTCTTCTTGTGGGATGGGCCATATAACGAGGGGCAAACCCATGGGAGTATTACATACTTAGGTTAAAAAGGAAAAACTAAAAATTTCAAGGGCGGCACTTAGTATATCTTTTTTTGAAGGATTATATATACCTTTTAATTTCAAATTTTGCTGATTCTTATCAAATAAAAAGTTTCATAAAGTGGACTATTTATTCTTATTAGTAACAATATTGAGTACATTTATCAATTATTAAGTAAGATGTGAGAACAGTTACCTGCAAATATACTACCTCTTCTACACTCCCATCCGCCCCGTGGATCCTTCAAAGCAGGGTATCTCTGATAAATCCGATCCCATGATCCCAGGTCAAACTTATCAAACCAAAGAAAATATATATTGAATGAGAAGAATAATATTAGTCTTACAAGTTTTATAAACAAGACTGACTCAAGAATATTTGGAGCCTAAAATGAAAATAATTAAAGGATTGTTTTCATTTTTAATAGGAAAATTATTAATTAATCTTTTAATGTTTTAGATATTTATTCATTTCATTTTCTTATATATATATATTGTTTGACAGAGGGGAATTGTGTTTAATTACTATTATATTCAACAATATTTTGTTTAATAATTTTAGTAAATATGGATTTCTTAGTACTGGCTGTTAAAATACTGAATTTTCATTATCATTCTATTTCTGTTTTGACAAAATTTTTCTTTCTTTCTTTTTTTTTTACCTAAAGTTTTTAATATCTAGATTCATTTTTTTTGGGGTACACAAGCCTAAAATTAAAAATTGAATAACTACACACTAATAAATAATAAATAAAGTAATATCAATAAAAATGTAAAATTAATAAAAAGAAGCATGGAAGGGAAAAATCTAAAATTTTAGTGAGATTATCTACCATCTTAACTAGTAGATTTGATAAAAAATCGATGACTTTGATATAATAAACTAAAAAGATAAGTATGTAATATAATAAAATACATATAACATTAAAAACTTTAATTGTTATAATAATATTTGAATTTTGAAATATTATTCATTAATTATGATATAAGATATGTTAAAATCTAGAAAGAAATTTAATTTTAACTAGGAAAAAAATATTTTAATTAAAATTTTATTTTCAACGAATTAGTTTTTTTAAAAGAAGATATATAAGGTAATAATTTGATTTTAGATTTTAGTAAACTTTAATTAAGTATAATATGACAATTAAAGAAGTAGATCTTTGAATAAATAAAATAAATTTGGGGTCCTTCAAATTATGTTTCGTAATAATTAGGAGTTAAATTTTGTGGCCTTCATAATTTTAGGGCCCTAGTCAACCGCCTCAGTTGCTTAAGGCAACCAACAACAGCCTCATTTGCTTAAGGCTTTGGTTGATAGTGTTTATATACAAACTAATGTATCACAAAATGAATGCAAGAGTGAGATTAAAAAATTATAATAAATGAAGATAAATAATGTGTCAATAAAAGAGTCATATATTATTTGTTTGTATACAAGAATTTATATGTAGCATCAATTATATTGTTAAAGTTCACCTCAGAATGACAAATGGTTTACCCATATATATATATATATATACATGACTTATCAACAGTCAACAGTCATCAATAGTCAAGAGTCATAAGCTCAGTGGAATATGGCAAGTCGGCAAAGGACAAGAAACTTTCTTATAATAAAAGAGCAATTTCTTGTGATCAAAGTCCTCAGTCAAACGTCCAAAAGCTAAATATTTTGAATCCATTAATTTTTCCCTTATAATAAACAAATAATATGTATTAAGGACCTTCTAGTGTAGATTGTTTTTTCAATTGAAGTTATTTATACATTGGATGGAGTTTGCGAAAACTTTGAAATTTATATTAGGAAAGATTAATCCTAATTTATTGACTTACTGATAGTAATTAATTAAACATGAACATCACAAATTTTTGGGTTTGGTGGAGGGAGGAATTCTTTCCACACTCAAAATAATCACAAAAAAATTTCTTGGAGGTCCGTGTTTAATACTTGGAGGTATACATTCCAACCTGAATACAGAAACTAGTAAACACAAAAACCAAAATCGACAAAGTTTTGTAAAGGCCAATCATTAACGAAGTTGAATACTTGGAGGTCCGTGTTTAATTTCTTGTCCTATCGTGGACATTATTGCATAAATTAATCACAAAAAAATTGATCCGATGATCAATCAATACTTTGGTGGGACCTCATGGACTTTGACTATATCAGCATAAGAATTTTTGCCGACGTACGCCCCTGAGGTTTAGTCAAGTAACATAGTAACCCACTGGTTTTGCAAATTAATATTGACATCCTAAATTCAACTCATAATATTAACTAATAAATCTCTAGAAATTTAATTTTATTTTAACTATTCAGCTAAGGTCACATGGGTACTAATACATTGCATATTTGCATTGTTGGCAATTTTATTTTATTACTAAATATTCCGGATTTTGACATATATATAATTTTCAATTATTAATTCTGTAAAGAGTTATGAAGTCAGTGACGATTTATATTTTTGGAAAAAAAAGATATGTTAAAACCTAGAGGGTAACCATGAGGCTCTTGCACTTGAACTTTAGCTACCAATAAGAAGGTATAGTAAGCCTCTCCAAGCTATCGCAAAAGCCTGCTGGGAGGTTAAGGGAAGCTCAAGGCTTGAATGGTGCATTTTCTTCTTCCAAACTTATCCTTTTGAGAGTTCACTAGCAAAAATTATAGTCATAAAAAAAGACATTTTCATTACCAGATTCCGTTAAGCCATTTATTAATCAAGAAGAGTAACGTTATAAAACAAATACCTTAATATCCCTGTTAGTAGATTTTGTTTAGTGACTTTTGTCTCTAGTAACAAATCACTTGACAAAATCCATTAATATGAGTTTCTTTGATGAATTTTAAAAAATGTTGAGTAAAAAATTCATACATGACCTGAAACAAGAAGTGAAGACATTTCGCATTGACCCAACTAAGCCGTCAGACACGGTGAGGCTTTTGAAAGAAAAGGAAATAATATTTATTTTGTAAGTGTTTTTCATGCTCACAAATTTACTTTGACATTTGCAAATATTTTTCACTCATAACACGTTTGCATAATTGAGAGAATGAAGGCAATATAAATAAAGTTCAAAATCTCTTTCACTGGTAATATGGAAATGAAAAAAAAAAAAATTTATACATAATTAAGTATATAAAGAACATAAAAATTAATGTCAACAAAAGGATATTTCTTTTGAAAGTTTGACCAAGGCTGGCATCGCATTCTCATAGACCAAATTGAAAAATAAAACGCCCTTTGATTTTAAGCAACAAAAAGTAAGTCTTGCTATTATTCCAAACTTGCGATATTCCACTCTGATTGCATCATTGAGTAATAGCACTTTTGTTTTATAACTTAGAAGTTACATCAATATTGTCCCAATTCCAAATGCGCATGGCCTCTTGCTATTTTGATTGACTTCAGTTTTATGATTAAAAATTTAATTACTTTAATAAATATATTTAAATTTTGTAATTTTGTTATTTTAATACATGTTACTAAGATTTATTTTGAAACAATTCCTTGTATTAAATAATTGGTCTCAAATCTTAGGTTATAATTAATAAATGCAACTCAACATTGTTATTAACAAAAATATAAATGATTTGATATTAATTTTATTGAATACTCTTGTGTTTTGTCTTCATATCAAATAAAAAATAAATTCATTTACAGCCCTTCTTTGAAGTTTGTCAAAATTCCACATGACCATACATTATTTTGAATCTCACAATCGTTTCAAATCTTCTATCAATTTTCTATAAAAGTAATGATAAAAGATAAAATAGTAATGGAACAATTCAAACTTCAATCAAAGACAGTGACGATAAGTAGAGGTTTATAGATTTTCAAATCCGCAGGCGACTGCAGGGATTTCGGCAAACTTCAACCAAGATTTGTGAGATTTACCTTGAATTATATATAAATTAATGAAGCATATTAATGAACGTAACAAAAATTGCAGTGGATTGGAAGAAATCCCAGTTCTACCAACATGTATAATTTAATATATATCACTTATAAAGGAGTTGAAGTTAAATACATACCAACATATATACCAAAATTGACAAGGGAATATTAATGGAGATTTTTCAAAAAAATTGATCTAAGGGTAATATATATATATATATATATNTATTTATTTATTTATTTATTTATTTATAATCTAATTATCTAACTATTATAGAGTAATAATACTTTTACCAAATAGGATCTAAATAATGTGATAAGTGATATGGTTATATCAATCATAATAATTATATTGAAAATAATAATTAAAAATCAATCACCATTTGGATGAGTATCATTACTCTTTATGGTAAATATTTAAAGGTCGTTCATTTTAAAGTTGAACAGTGACGAAAGCTTGCCTATCAGTGGTTGGAGGACTTTTGTACATCTCAGTCCCAGCTCTAAATATTTCATGCATTTGTTTTGATGTTTTTTCTCATTTATCAATTTTGATTAGTTCCTATGAGTGGCGAGTCTGACGACGGTCAAGTTAGTCAAGTAACTATTTGAGAACTATCCGGTGAGTCGGTGATTGTCTAATAACTTTCCGATGATGATTCAGTATTGTTTGACGAGTCCGACAATTGCCTGGTGACAGTCCAGTTACTATTCGACAATAGTTCGATGAGTCTGTCAACAGTCTGATAACTATCCGGTGAGTCGATGACATTCTGATGATTGTCTGGTTAGTGCAACAACTGTCCAAAGATGGTCTAGTAAGTTCGGTGACTATTTAATGGATTTTTCATTGATTGTTCGGCGAGTCTAACTGTTGTTAGGTGAATTTTTCGGTAACTATTTGACGATTCCGACGATTGTCTGGTAACGATCCAACGATTCTGGTGACTGTCCAGTTGAAAAGTATTAGGAAAGAGAAGATGTGTTTATATAGTATATATGGAGGGGTATAACAGTCATAAAGTTAAAAATGAGTAAAAATATGAAAAAAACTTGGGAGTTGGTTATTTTTCAAATGACCCCTAAAACGGGGTTATTCCTCATAATTTTGCTTATAAATTTGAGAATATAGCGCTGTCATTTTATGTTTTCTAAAAACATTTTCTTGTTCAAAACATTCTCCAATGCATTTCAAATCGATATTAATCATATATCAGTTTCAAAATTTAATATCAACTACAAATTATTAAATCATTATGAAAAAGAAATTTATAATTCATAAACGCATGAAACAAACTAACTTTATGTAATATTAATTTCATTAAGAATTACTGGATTAAGCTAATTCAATATTTATTTCCCAAACTGATAACACAATATTCAATATTATGTTCCTTGAAGGTCAAGAGAGACAAACTGTCAAGGACGTGCTCAGCTTTGAAAAGAATAAGTAGTGAATAGTGAAATAACTGTGATTATAAGCTTTGAAGTGTCTAACGACACGGTGTCTTTGTTTCCAGATTGTTGAACTGAACCTGCCAAAGATGAGCAAGCGACGTTGCTTGGCAAACAGAGGTTAGGATTTCCTACGAATGAGGCCTCTTTCAATGCCAAAAACTGACCCTCGTTGGGAATACTGCCAGTGAAATCGTTATAAGAGAGATCGAGAGTTGCGAGGCTCGTCATATATTTCATCTCATCAGGTACTGGACCAGTGAGCTTGTTTCTAGAGAAATTAAGGATACACAGATCTCTAAGGTTAACAATTCCTTCTGGAATCTTTCCAAAGAGATTATTTCTACTGAAATCAACTGTTATTAGAGAAGTGCACTGAGAAATGGAAATGGGAATTTCTCCGTTGATGTTGTTGCCACTGATGTTAATTGTAGAAATCAGCTTGAGATTAAATATCTCCTCGGGAATCCCACCCTCAAATCTGTTGTTTTCAAGAGACAGAATATCCAAATTGGAAAAATTTCCGATTGCTGGAGGGACATTTCCCTTGATGATATTGTTGGCCAATTTCAACTGATTAAGGGAGCCATCTGACATCTTTTCAGGAAGTTCGCCAGATAATAAGTTATCGTCTAACTCAATCTTGTGCAATGACGGCAAGTCGAAAATTCCTAAAGGAATTGTTCCATTAAGGAAGTTCTTCTGCGCCCAAAAATTGTTAATGATTTGCACTCGCCAAGTTCTTCAGGAATTGGACCTGAGAATAAATTTTCCATTACAATCAACGTCCTCAACCTACCTCCTTTGCACAAATCACGAGGAATACTTCCGCTGAGGTGATTGGTTGAGACATCGAGTATCTGGAGCTTCCCATTCTGCCCAAGATTCTGAGGCAGTCCAAGCGTGAAGTTGTTTTCATATATCTGAAGCACCTCAAGATCTGGAAAGTCTCCAACAAAAGAGGGAATTGGACCGTACAGGTTGTTTGTTTTCAGATGGATCAGCACGAGGTTTCTCAAGGCAGAGAATTAAGCTTTCTGGTATCTCTCCGGTTAGTGAATTGTACGACAGATCAAGCGATTTCAAGCTAATCAAACCAGAGAGCTCGTCGGGTATACGACCCGTGAGACCGTTCATGTGAAAGAACAATATATGCAAGTGCTTTAATTGACCTAAACTTGAAGGAATCTCACCAGAGATGTTGCAGCTCGCCATATCCAGAACTCGGAGTTCATTCAACGATCCAAAATCGGGTGGGATTCCTCCGTGGAATGTGTTGTAGTACCCAATAGATATTTCCCTAAGTTTCTTTAATCGAGACGGCGACGCTGGGACTTCACCGTAGAGTTGGTTACCTGGTAGGCCTAAATACTCCAAACTCTGAATCGCTGAGTAACTCTCTGGTATCTCGCCACTGAAATAATTGCCGCCAAAAGAAAGATGCTTGAGAATTTTGAGGCTTACAATCTCAGCCGGAAGTGGACCAGTGAAGTTGTTGTTGTAAGCGTCCAGAGTTTCGAGTTCTCTCATTCCAAGGAGGGTTTGTCCAGGAAAATTACCGTTGAAGACGTTGCCAGAGATATTGAAGACAATGAGAGAGGTGAGATTTGCCATCTCGACAGGGAGACTCTCAGTGAGATTAACATTGCTGATTGTGAGGCTGACGACTTTGTTCAACAGCCCAATTTCCTGGGGAATTGTACCGAAGAGAGGCATAAAGGAGATGTTAAGTGAGACCACGCGTGAGTCTTTGTCGCATGAAACACCAGAGAAGGAACAATGAGCTGAGGGAGAAGAGGAGGGCTCTCAGTCTTCGAGTCCCGATCCTCGCGGTCCAATCATAGAGGATTTAAGCTTTAACAAGACATCCATATCACTGTATGTGGAGCAGACTGAGAATGGTAAAAGAAACAAAGAAATGAGGAGGCTGTGAAGACTACTATTGATACTGGTTCTCATCTTTATTTTCATCACTTACTGTTTGGGCTTCAATGAAGAATTCAATGTACGCAGACACTACTTTTGTGAGTTATATGAAGTTTTGCGTTAAAATCAACATCCTTGAATCCATAAAGAATGAGTGAAAGAATTGAAAAAATTGGAAAGTGAGATGAAGGACCAGTTGCATGAGAACAAATTCGTATTCTCCTCTACTTCTCCAAAATTAAAAATGGTCCAAATAATCTGGAAATAAAATGTACTGCGTGTGATGTGGAGAATAAATTATAGCAGAGATTAATTTGACTAATTGATTATTGAATTTGAAGCAACCTAAGAATCTAGTTCGTTCCCAAATGCTTGGGAAGGGAATCTTCTAAATGCTTGTACTTATTGGGAGTACACCCAATCACTTACCTACTTTTGACACTTTTTAAGTAGAAAAATATAAAACAAGGGGCAGAATCAGGAGACACAAATTTAAACAAAAACTATAAATCATTAGATTATATGAAAATTAATGGTTCAGATTACTCATGCCTCCAACATTTGCAATATTCTCTTACCCTAATTCTCTCTTCAAGCATTAAATGTTTTGTCTCTTCTCCTAATTCTCTTTCATCTTATTTTTATTTTCATTTTTCATTTAAAAAAAATATATGGAATCATAAATTAAATTCTTAAATAGTTTTTAACAAAAAATCAATAATCACAAATTATATTATTTTATTTATAAATAATTCTTATAAAATCATTTATTTTTAACAACCATTGTGATATTATTTAAGAATTATAAATGGTTGTTAATGATGTATATATATATATATATATATATATATATGTATACACATGTACATATGTACATGTGTATATATATGT
>JANLJB010029470.1:0-15480 GCA_026212285.1 Bursera cuneata
TGTGACAGGAATCTTACTATAATGAATTCAGCAGCTGAATCTATCAACATGGAACTTTATTACTTGGCATAAAAAAAGAAAATGGGCAACTAGAAGGACAGAACAGAAAATAAGGAATCATATTTCAGGGTCTAACCTACGTGTTATCCAAAGCAGAAAACGGAAAGAAATGGTTATGACAATTATATACCTGTATCATAACAAGAGGCTTACCAGAAGCAGGAGCAGGAACACCAGCATCGAAACTCCAATTCAAGGCTTTCTGATCATGGAAAATCAACAAGACAATGAATAAAACAGGCAAAGGTATTATGATCCAAGCTGCCGAGTCTCTGTATCCAATCATCCTTTGAGTTTTCAAGTAAACCATGATCGGTAAAAATTGTTCAAATCCTGAATGAAGAAATTAGGAAATCACGATGACTAGTAAATGCTAGAGAAAGATAAGTCAAAGTCCCAACAAAAGGAAACAAAAGATAGGATGGAAGAAGAAATGCTCATAATGTACAAGATATATATGTTAAGAGAAAAGGAAGTCCAGCTCCATAGCTTGTAACTTTGTCAATATAATAAAAATTATGGTTTTGTTTTCTTATTAGCTGGCAGGAAAATTTAAAGAAACCATGCACGAGGAAGGTTATGATATGAAAGAAAGAACCAAGAAAGGGACAATATTGACATTTCATTTCATTATCAAGTAGAAAAAAAAATTAAAAAAGGTGCGACTTAATACAATTCCTTGATTAAAATTGATGGACCAAGTTTTGAATGGGTATGATAGCCGATTGCTTGTATCATGAACGTGCAGGATGCGGTTGGGTCTTTGTTTATGGGATAATTAACTTCAAATTTATATATAGTTCTTGTCAAAGGAGGATTATTAGGAATCTGATGATGTCGATAGCTTTAGGCAATTTCATCAGCTTCTCAGATGGGAGATCCCATAATCTACAGCATTTACCATTCTCCGTTTTCTTTTGTAGAGCGCAGTAGGATTCACAGGCGCTTTGCTGCCAAGCCGAGGGCAGACCTTCACACTCATCATAAAGAGCATCTTTAGCCATATCATATGCAGCCACTTCTCCACTGCAGGACAGCAAAACTGCTTCTCCTCAGCATCATTAAGCAATGGGCACAGTCAGTCAGCAGTTTGATATTCAGTTTTTCTAGTAAGTCATCATAATTTTTGCCACATAATATGACACGACTCACCCGGTCTACCACTATCTTACTATTTACTAACTCATAGAGCCTACATTGCATTACCTGATATCAAAAAAAATTAAAATATTTTATAATAAAATTTTACTGAAAAACAAACAAAATTTCCTTTTTTTTCCCTAATTTAACCACTGTGCACTAATTCATAAAAACAGTTTTAAAAGTCCACTGCTCAACTGCTATTGGGATATACTCCTCATCCCTCTTACAAAGCAAACACAGAATCAACGTCTAAGTAGGTCTCACACCCTCCATAACATTATATTTAAACAACATTATACATCATCAGTATATTACATACATATTGTACTATCCACAAACATAAACTAACAAATATATGCATATAAATATAAGATGCGAAAGATGATTTCTCGTCTATATACGTTACATGGCCAACCTCATAATACTGCTTTCTGAGCAGAATGAAAACTCACAACGACCTAAGAGGGAAAATAAGAAAATATAGGAAAATAGTGAGTACTAAAGCTCAATGAGTGGATACTAGTTTTTAAAAATAAAGCATTTCCTATCATTTAAGTAAATCAGTTTCAAAACATGAAACACATCTTTCATAAATATACAAATACTAAATCTGAAATCACATAAGCTTTTCTATAGTAAAACATATATTGTTTATATTATAAAATGTCACACTGATTTTAAATCATGTGAATACTGATGTGATTTCAATAAAATATAAATTATACAAGTTTAGTATGATCTCTGTCATACTGAACACCTAGTGGAACATCATCAAACAAGTAGAGTGGGAGAAATAATATGATAATCTTTTTATATTTGGCGAGATCTATCATCACACGATCAGATGAAAACTGTAATTTATTATATGCATGTGCAGAGCAATATCTGTATAATGTACTAAGAGGTGGAAAACTATTATACTAGGTGAAAATTTTGTCAAATCAGCAGGGAAAATCTCATCTATGGGGAATGTTTTTTCATTAGGTGGTTTGAAAACTTTCACTTTCTCACTTAACATAACAACAATTTTTTACTTAATAACATCATAAATTCATATTATGAAATTATATCAAGTCTAATAATTTTTTAAAAACCATTCAAAATATCATTTATGTGAAATCTATGCATATCTCATATAAACATGCTAAATAATGCAATTAAAAGAACTCATAATCAATAAAATATCATACCAGGTTAAATGACATTTTTCTGTAAATAATTAACCGTTAAAATCATCTATTCACAAAATATGGGTCAAGTCTAGTTAACCTCTAGATCCTTTTACTGGCCACTTAACTAGTCTCTCCCCAGCTATATCTTTAAAAAAAAAAAAAAAAAAAACCATAAAATAACAATTCTAAAATTTATAAAATATCACATTGAGCTGTAAAATAACCGATAAAATTTTAGCTTTCTGCTTCCTTCCTCCTACGCTTTCTCTTTTCTCCTTATTCTTTTCTTTCTTTCTTTTCTTCTCCTTCTCCTCTCATTTTCTCTCTTTCTCTTTCAAATTTGGCTCCCGGATGGAATAGAATGGAAGCAACCAGGTGAAGGAAATCTAAACACCTTCCACGGCTTCAACTAGGCAGCTCACAAGCGAAAGGCCAAAAGCCTGAGAGATTCAAGATCAACAAGGGAAGCTAAGCCTACATATGACCAAAGGTCCAAAGGCTGACTTGATCGAAAGCCACGTCATCACACACATGCATAGCATGTGCTAAGACGCCACATGAGTTACCAAAGTCATCCCCAGGATCAAATCCATGCAAAAAGGGGGGAAGTGATCGTTACATAAATGGAGAACATGGGGAACACCTAGTCTCTTGTATTTTTCATTTTTCTCATTTTTATCCTAATATATAAAAATTTTGGGTCAACCAAATTTTGACACAATCACTATTTATTAATCATATAATTTTAAAATTATTTAATATTATAGATCATTTTTTTTTAGTAAATATATATAATTTATATCTCGTTTTTTTATTTAAAAAAAAATAAGGTCTTATATGTGGTTTTGTAGTTTTAAAAAAGACGAGAAGCTTTTGATTTGTTTGTATTCTAAATGACGCGTTTGTTTTTGTTTAATATTGTCGGCAATTTTGTTATAATAAAATAATTGTTATGAAATTATTAATTATTAATTGTAATGGGACCAGACAATTAATTATAGTGGATCTCACCCTTAATTATTATAAGTATTGTGCAAGCGATGATGCAAATGTTAAGGACGATTACACAATCAATAATGTAAATGTGGGGTCAACCACTTAATTATAGTAGGACCCATATAATTATTATATCTTTGTACAGGGAGGGAGGCAACTATAAAAACCCCCTCCCCCTTCATTTCAACACACCGAAGAAGCATTCTTCATCCTCTCTCTCTCTCTCCCCCTCTCTCTCTTGGCTAATTATTGTTAGTCCCTAAGTTTTGGTGTTTTACAATTACACCCCTAAGGTGTAAACTATCAATTATACCCCTTAATTGTAATATATCAGTTACACCCCTAACTATCAAATATCACTCTAATCCTTCAGTTTTAGCTCATAATAAATATACCCCTAATCTTTATTATATCGCTAATAGGCTTGTTTTACAACAATAATTACTGGGGTTTCTATTTCTTTAACGTCAAAGTAATCGCATGGATGGTGGATCAGGTAGCGCTAGCAGTCAATATTTCTTCTGAGCGCATGATGGTTTGACCAAATGCAATTTCCCTCTTTAGTGACATTTCACATCAATTTTTCTACCGTGTAAAATTTAAAATATGATTTACATAGGAATACTTTGACGCATGTCATAAGCATGTTAAGATCTAATAAACGGTATATTTTCATGATAAACAATCTTTATGTTATCCCAACATTTGTATTAAGTTTTTTATTTTACTATATTCAATAAATTTTATAATAAAAAAATATAATTTTTTGGATGATTTATTAACTTCGATTATAAAAATAGATAAATTATTATTTTTTAAGTCTAATCATATGTCTTTAGAATACATTGAGCTTACTTTTTATATATTTATAATCTCTTATAAAATTTTTTTGTTTCATTTTCTTTGTTTATCAACTAAATATTAATACCTTGATTTTACATTGAAAGTATAACATATCTCCTTTATAAACCCAATAACCTGTCTACATATCTATTGCAATTATTCAAAATTCATTTATCACAATAAATGTCCAACCCAAAAAAGCTCCCTATAAATCTAAGACCTTTGTTGTCCAACAATTCAATATGGAACAACTAAGCTTAAGTCACCTAACTGATATCCTCATAGTGCTTTAAATGTTTTAATTACTACGTTCTACAAAATCTAGTGAGAAATATTATACAGCTTAATCCCCCAACTTATATCTTCACATTGCCTCAAAAAAGGAACTATCGTAGGTGGATACACTGTGCTCTTTCGCTTGCAATCATAAACTTGATAAGCATGAAAACAAGGCTCCATCGACATGGCTCGACCACAAGGAGGGTCTGGGACCTTTTGGTTCTCTATCTTGTATAGAATCCATGGTTTCACTCCCCTTAGCCCTTGAGCCACATAACCAAAAGTTGACTGTGCGCTAGTCACCAACACATTACTCAAACTTAAGAGATATATTTCAGCCCATGCCTTCTTGTTGTGCAAATTGTCCCTAGTGTATTGATATTTTTCATGGCTTGGCTGGTGAACTGCAATCACTTCCCCATTTAAAGTTGGGTGCTTCCAATACATATCTTTCATTTTTTCAAAATATTCAGCGAATAAGGATGTTATAAGAACAACCTTTGATGCCCTGTTTTTTGATGGAGTAGCCACTGTTGTTGTCATATCCACTTCAGGTAATAATTTTTCCTTTTGAGTACAGGTCAAAATTTGATCCATAACTTTTTGAAAAGGACTAGTTCGCTTATCATATACCCTTATTTGGATGCCGACCATCTCATCAGCTTCGGCCAAGTACTGCTTATAGTGGCTAGTAATTATTTCCCATACTTGATTAGAGGGGTGAAATAGATACCTACCCAAGTGATGAAAAACAGTTTCTTTATCTGGGAAAAGCTTGCTTAATTCCTGTTCGAAAGATGACATCAAGAATAGAGATGGAAGAAAGTAGAGATCTGATTTCATAACCAACCAGGGTATTTTTCTGAGAAGAGTTTGGCTTTCATCACAGGAAAAAAGTTGGTCACGCGGTAAATAGAGATATAAATATGATTCCAGCGACTCCATTGAAACACTTATGACGTCCTCCAGCAATTTCCCATAATTACGAGCATTTTTCTGCTTAAAACTTTTCAATTGATTCTTCATGGGGAAGTCACTAGACACTACCCATGTTGCATTTGGAAATGGCTCACAGAAAAGATCTGCCATTTCAGCTTGTTGGTTAATGAGCAGAACTCGATTTGTAAGAAGAGCATAAAGAAAGCCAGAAGTAATGCTCAGTATCCTGTTTCCCAGGCCATCTATGGCCACCCAAACAATATATTTACACTCACTAGAACTATCAATTTGACCAGACTTCAGTTGTTTAATGGCTTTATCGTATGAATCGGTATGAGGTCCACAACGCTTATGCAGCTCTTCATAACTTCTTAGTTTTGCAACAAGATATGAAGAAGGCTTATATGGTGAAGATTTGCGATATAAGACAGACTGGTACCTGCTTAAGCAACATTCTTCACCGAAGTCCGGCGCCAAAAGTCCATCAAGCAGGCTGTGGTCTGGAACTTTCGTGGATTGAGAGCAATTTCTGAAATCTGAAATATGGTAAGTAAAGCGAAGAAGAATTAACTGCTAAAAGAGTAAGGGATTCTAGAACCACCCCGACTTCTATAAGAAAAATAAGATACAGTAGCAATAGAAACTTCTTGCCGTAGCAGGAGCATGTTAAGGAATGTCCATGATTATGAGATCTTATTTGCATGTGAAGCAAGAATGAAACAGTTGCACAAATTTATAATTTGCGGTACTGCCTCTTTCTACTGTGATGAGAAACACATTTATTTCATTTAAAGAACAAAAAGAGACGAGAAATATTTGCAACAGAGGACATTTCTCATGACAGCAATAAATATTCGGAGGATGGGATTTTTCCAACTAAATAAAAATCCCCTTGGGTCAACAGATGGCAAAATTATCAAGCAAATCCCAAGGAGTCGAAAAATTCGAAGTTAATTTGACACACTCGTACAGTCGAAATAACTAGAGGAACAGAGCAGAAGAGGAATCATGTTTCAGGGTCTAACATACTTGGGATCCATAACAGAAAGAAAGAAATGGTCGTGATAATTATACAGAACAATAACAAAATTTAAAAAACATAACAAGAGTCTTACCAAGAACAGGAGCAGCAGTATCAATACTCCAATTCAAGGCTTTATGATCATGGAAAATCAACAAGAAAATGAATAGAACAGGCAAAGCTATTACTATCCAAGCTGCAAATTCTCCGTATCTAATCATCTTTGAGTTTTTAAGTAAACCGACTGGAAAAATTGATCAATTCCTAAGTAGAGAAGATAGGAAATTTAAAGTTCACTGGTAAATGCTAGAGAGAGGAAAGTCAAAGGAAGTAGAGATGGAAGAAGAAAAGGAATCCTCTCCTTGTGACGTTTGTTTAGCATCAACTCCATACGATACGGTTCTAGTTTGTCCTTATGACAGAAGGGAAATCACATTTACACCCCTAATATTTGACATTGTGTACTCCGTGCGTTTGAAAATACTGACACCACACTGTTTCAAAATGTGTTATCTTAAAATTAACGGGGTAAGGGTTTTTGTGTCTTTCTACAGTCGTCAATTAATAGTCAAGTAGTTGTTGATGGATGTGTTGCCTCAGACTGGTTTGCTAGGAGTGCCACTGTCACAACTGAGCATTGGTTGATTATGTTGGAGGTTATGTTGATGAATGAAAGTTGGAGGCTTGAGTTGTGGGTGAGGAGACAGAGAGAAGGAGGGATTGTTTCATTTTCTTTTGTTTTCATCTTTTAAATTAATTCTCAAGGAAGTTTAAGGGCATTTTTGTCATTTCAATGAAGATTTCAAATCTATGAACAGATCCAGCTAACGACGAAAGAAAAAAATAGGATGGGGGTTAATTTAGAGCATCAAACCTTAGGGGGGTAAGGGATATTTCCTACAATAGAAATTATCGTTCCCTCCTGTTCGTGGCTGGCGGGAGCACTGAATAAAACCACGAAGATAAGTTATTATATAAATTATTATATTATAATATTGACCTTTTCTTTATTCGGCCTGCTTGGACCATAGCGTATCACCGCAGCTGGCCTAATTGGAAAGAACAAAAGCTTTATTTACTTTATATCTAGCAGCAATTAATTATTAATTATTTGAAAAAAGAAATATTATATACATTTTAAAATAATATTTAAACCGAAATTTCTTATTCTAAACGCCGCCCACTGATCTTAACAGCGAATTCTATGGCATGCTTGCCTGTTACTTTGTATCATGATTGAACGTGCTTATGCTTTTGCCTCTTTTTTTATGGTTATTAGTTAAGTCTATGGTATTTATCCAACACGGTTGTCTCGTGAAATGTTGACCAAGCCTGACATATTCTTAAGTAAAGCCTTCAATTATGGGAAAGGCAAAGCAAAGGCGGCAGCCATCGCAATGGACCTCAGCACTAACACATTTGCTATTCCATTCATTCCTCTCCCGTAGTGAGGTGCTGGAGAGAAGGCATACTGTTTTTTAGGGTATTTTATGGAAACTTCACTCTCGACACCCAAAGATTTTTTTCATCGATCAATATTCTACCTGAATAAAAAACTAATACAAACCCTTCAAAACTTAACTTCCATTATCTTTTATATCTCTATTTTAATAAATCTTTTTAAATATATCATGATTTTTTTAAAACTTAATTTTTATTAAATATATATTAAAGGTTAAAATTGAAATAATAAATTTTAATAAAAAAATTAAAGATAATTTTATTAACAAGTCATAACAATAAGAACATTTTTTTAAAAAAAATTTCATGGATAATTTAATTTCATCAAATATTCATTTATTATTTCAATAAATAGATATACAATCCCAACTATTTACTGGTTTTTTCATAATTGATATATATAAATATAGATTACATTATTTAATTCTATGAGAAATTTAATTTTATGTAATTATATTATTTTAGATATGAAGGTCAATATGAGTATTTTATTTTTAAAGTTCCCCCAAGATTTATTTAAATTTTAATAATTTGAAATTTTTCTTATATATTTTTTTTTGAAATTATAGAAATATGTCTCTTTAAATTTATTAGAAAAAATTATTTTTTCCCTTAATAAAATACATATGACATCAATTTCTCTACATATATGGTAAAGTTTGAGAAATGATTTATATATTAACCAACTCTTAATTTGAGCACTTCTATTTTAATTTTTTTGCATATCAATTAAAGATTAATAATTTGATTTTAGAATGAAATTTATTTTACATAGAATAAAATCTAAACAATAAGTTTTTTTATTTATTATTATTCATATAGGACAAGGCAAAGATCAAAAGAAATGATACATGTAATCCAATATGTTTTAAACTACATCCAAAAGCAGATCAAATGAATAAAAATAATTGCACACAAATATTTGCAGGTACAACTGTAGTTAAGTACCAAAGACGCAGCAGTATCTCAAATGAGCTAGTCAGGAAGAAGACAATTAGAGCAACAGTAATCCTAGTACTTATCCTCAATGTTCAACGATAATTATGGATTAGTATTTAACAACTTAAGCCTCCAACTGATATCCTCACACTGCTGCCTCAAATGCCTGTATTTACTAATTACCATGTGCTACAAAATTTATTGAGAAATATTAAAAAGCTTAATCCCCCAACTTACATCTTCACAGCGCCTCAAATGAGGAACAATCGTACCTGCAGCGGCCGTGCTCTTTCCCTTGCACTCATAAACTAGATAAGCGTGAAAACAAGGCTCCATTGACATGGCTCGACCACAAGGAGGATCGGGGACTGTTCGTTTCTCCGTCTTGTACAGAATCCATGGTTTCATTCCCCTTAGACCTTGAGCCACATAACCAAAAGTTGACTGTGCGCTAGTCACCAACTCATCACTCAAACTAAGGAGATATATTTCAGCCCATGCCTTCTTGTTGTGCAGGTTGTCCTTAGTTTGTTGATATTTTTCATGGCTTGGTTGGTAAACTTCAACCACTTCCCCATTTAAAGTTGGGTGCTTCCAATACATATCTTTTATTTTCTCAAAATATCCCGTGAATAAGGATGTTATAAGAACAACCTTCGATGTCCTGTTTTTTGATGGAGCAGATACATTTCTTGTCATATCCACTTCAGGCAATAATTTTTCCTTTTGAGTACAGGTCAAAATTTGATCCATAACTTTTTGAAAAGGATTAGCTCGCTTACTAAATACCCTTATTTGGATGCCGATCATCTCATCCGCTTCGGCCAAGTACTGTTTATGGTAGCTAGTAATTATTTCCCATACTTGATTAGTGGGGTGAAATAGATACCTACCCAAGTGATGAAAAACTGTTTCTTTGTCTGGGAAAAGCTTGATTAATTCCTGTTCAAAAGATGACATCAAGAATAGAGATGGAAGAAAGTAGAGATCTGATTTCATAATCAACCAGGGTATTTTTCTCAGAAGAGTTTGATCTTCATCACAGAAAAAAAGTTTGTCATGAGGTAAATAGAGGTATAAATTTGATGGCAGCGGCTCCATTAATGAAGCACTTGTGTAGTTCTTCTTCAGATTTCTCCCATAATTACGAGCATATTTCTGCTTAAAACTATTTAATTGATTATTGATGGGAATGTCCTTGGGCAATATCCATGACGCATTTGGAAATGGCTCACAGAAAAGATCCTCCGTTTCAGGCTCTTGGTTAATGAGCAGAACTCGGTTTGTAAGAAGAGCATAAAGGAAGGCTGAAGTAATGCTCAGTATCCTATTTCCCAGGCCATTGAAAGCCACCCAAACAACATATTTACACTCACTAGAACTATCAATTTGACCGGACTTTAGTTGTTTTATGGTTCTGTTGTATGACTCGGTATACGGTCCACAACGCTTATGAAGCTCTTCATAACTTCGTATTTTTGCAACAAGATATGAAGAAGGCTTATATGGTGAAGATTTGCGATATAAGACTGACTGGTACCTGCTTAGACAAGATTCTTCATCAAACTGATCTGGCATCAAAAGTCCATCAAGCAGGCTGTTGTTCGGAACTCTAGGGGATTCAAAGCAATTTCCGAAATCTGAAATATATAAAGTGAAGTTGAATTAACAGCTAAAAGAGAAGAGGGGATTCTAGAACCAGCCCGACTCTTGAAGAAAAATGAAATACAGTAATAGAAACTTCCTTCAATACCCAGGAGCATGTTGAGGAATGTCCATGATTCTGAGATCTTTATATATACATATGTAACAGTTGCAAAAATTTATCAATTGCAGTACCTCTCTCTGCTGCGTGAGAAACACATATTCATTTGACATTTTCATGACAAGCAAAAAATATTCCAGGATGCAAACTGAACTCAGGAGGGATTTTTTCCGAATAAATAGGAATATCTTGGGTCAACAGATGTAAAATTAAATTATCAAGCAAATTCCAAGGAGTAGTATTTCAAACAACAGTTGTAAAATCTTGGTTGACAGTAATAGTTTAGTGTTTGAGCCTGTAAAATGAAGGCAGCTTAAGCTGGAAAAATGTGTAGAAGGTCAACTAAAGACAGTAAATACCAGCTACAAACTATACAAGCTCTAAGTTAATCTATAATTGACTCGATTTGATCTTACAAATGCGAAGTTAATTCGACACATACAAACAGTAGAAATAACTGAATTCAGTGCTTCAATGCAAAGCAAGCATACTAGAATGAATTGAGCAGCTGAATCAATCAACAATGGATATTCATTACTTCACATAACAAAAATCGGCGAGTAAAAGCAAATAAAAGGAACACTATTTCAGGGTCATGACAATTATCTAACAAATATTAGAACTCCAGAATTCTAAGAAGAGAGTCTTACCAGGAGCAGGCGCAGCTGAATGAATACTCCAATTCAAGGCTTCATCGTGGTAAATCGACAAGACAATGAATAGAACAGGCAAAGCAATCATCCAAGCTGCCAATTTTGGAAACCATTTCTTGCTGAATCTATATCCCATTACCATCTCTGAGTTTTCAAACAAACCAACTGGAAAAAAAATGATCAAAACCTGAAAAGAAAATAGGGAATTAAGTTGACTAGTAAACGCTAGAGAAAGAGAAGTCAAAAACGTAAAATGTACTGAGAAATGGACGAAGAAATAATCTTCATTAAGATGTTGAACGAAAAGGAATACCCCCTTGTTACGTCGTTTGTTATAGCAGCCAAGTCCACACATTGCCCTTCCACTTAGTCAATATGATACAAATTATGATTTTCTTTTCTTCTTGGCGAGCGGGAACACTGCACGAAACCACGAAGAAGATTCCGATACGAGAGAGGACCAGTCTCCACGAAAGATACATTCATCATGCAACTACGTAGATTTGATGGCCTATTGAATTATATTATGGGTAGGTGAGAAAATAGTGAGAGAGATAACAATTTATTATTATTATCTAATTAAATGGTGAGAAATTATTATAGATGAGTTTAAAAAATATATATAAAAAAGATAATTTATTATTAAAAAATTAAAAAAAAAAAAGAGATATATAATTTTAGAGTGATATTATAAGTAAATACACAAAAATCAAAATAATAAATATTAATTTATTCAACTTACAATTTATTTGATATAACATCAACTTAAAATACAAATTTTAAACTCATAGTATTGCTCATAATTTTATATCATTCAATCATATGACAAAACATAAGAAATCATAAATACCATCTTCACCTCAACATAATAATATAGTATTTTTGTCTTATCCAATCATTTTATAAAAATGGATAATATTGAGTTTTTGTTTTCCTTTAGTGGGCCTGCTGGACCATTGCAGTCCGACTAGATAAAACAAGAGTTTTTGTTTATTCTGTATCAAGTAGAAAAATTAAAGATTGTGCTACTCGTTAGTACAATTCCTTAATGAAGATTGATGGAACACGACCACTTCAGGTTTGGGTTTTATGGCTCTGCTTGCTTGTTAGTTGTAGCTCTTTAAATTGAGAAGATGACCAAGCCTGTTACAAATTTTCAAACTTGAAAGTTTAAAGTCTCCAATGATGAAAAACGTAAAGAAAACAAGCACCCATCCCAATAGAATTCAGCACTCACAGATTTTATTCCATCCATTCTTTCGATAAAGTGGTCTTCGAGAGAGGGTAATTGCCCCAAGTGATGGCATAGCTTGACTCTTTCTACAGTAACTAAGTTTCTTGACCCAATCCAACTGGGAATCTTGGTACCTCCATAGTCTTTGATCGCAAGTTGTTTTTACAACTTTGTCTTCCCTAAGGCTAGGAAACATATTCGTCCTACTGTAATTTTATCTGCTTTGGACACTCATCTTTTATGTTTACAGATTTATTTTTAGGTTTCATATAATTAGAGTTGGCAAAAAGTCAAATCCGACCTATTTTGGATAGGCCTATGGGTTAGGCCTAGCTAGAACAATGTCTAGCTTGGTTAGGCTTTACAAAAAGATAAAAAGGTCTAAGGTTGGCCTTGGGTTTGATATTATTTGGACCAGGTCAAGACGGGATGAATCGAGTCTTAAACAATTTTTTAAATATAAATTAATTTTAAAAATATTTCTAATTTATAAAAATTAAAATTCATAATTTTTTTATCAAATATTATTGAACGTATGATATTGGAAACATTAGACCGAAGTAGCTAAACCTTTTGCTTGTCCATACAACACAGGTATCCTTCACCTAGAATCCACCTCCCTACGGCACACAGAACCTTAACCTCATAAACCAATTCATGATGTTATTAATTAGCAATGTGGGGTGTGACGGGTAATCCCCTACATCCTCAATCATATATAAAGAGTAAAGATGGCAAAAGGTCGGGCCGTGATTGGCCTGTTTTGGGCAGGCTTGGGAGAAAAATATTGAGGTCTGAGCCAAGCCCAAGGCCTGGAACTATTAGGGCCAGGTCAGGCCGGGCCGACCTGGGTGGGGGTTTAGGCCTGGCCTAACCCGGTCGGACCAATAAATTTTTTTAAAAATTAAAATTTATTTTAAAATTAATTAAATTTTAAAAAAATTAGAAATTTACAATATAATTAAAAAATAAGAAATACAGAATTTAATTAAAAAATTAGAAATGCATAATTTAATAAAAAATAAATTCAGAATTTAATTAAAAAAATTGAAATATATATTATATATTTTTACTTTTTGGAAGAAATTTTATATTATATACTAAATATAATTTTTTAGTAAATATTTATATATTTTTTATATATTTCATATATTAAAATATTTAGATAAAAATTCAGATATTTTATATATTAAAATAGTTAAAAATATATATTTAGTTAAAAATTCAAATATTTTTATTCATTTTGTATAATTTTTAATCTATCTTTATCATTTATCCTATCTTAAAATATTCTCTATAATTTAATTATTAAAATAATATTGAGATTTACCAATTCATGGCATCAAAAGAGAAAAAACAATAATAACAAAATAGTAGTCCAACTCTCCTGCCAGCACCCAACAATAGGCCAATAGCCAATAGTAATCCAAAACAAAAAATGTATCAAAACATAACATTACTCATTGTCCCAATACCATGCTTTTAAAGAGCAATTGGGTTTGAGTCTTTTGACTATTACGAATATAACAAAATTTATGCTTAAATAATGGAACACACAAGTTAACAATATAAATAAGGGAACAAAATCAAAGACAGCAAAATTTATGCTTAAAAAACTCTGATAATAATTAAGAGTATGTCATCGATAAAATGAAACTACTTATTTGTAGTACCTTATATAAAAAGAAAATTCACTGTCAATAATTTGATAAGATATTGGAATAAAATAAATTGAAGATTTAATATAAATGTATATAAAATATACTTCTTTTTTTTAAATACTTAGAAGGTAAAGAAGACAAAAATTGATAACAATATTTGGTTTAAAATAAAAATTTATTTACAAAATCCATCAACGGTTGTATTTTAAGAAAATCCTATCCATCGGTGTCAATTTTTCATTCATCCTAAGGTTGCAAAACATGATATATAATGCTTATTTTCTCCTTCCCATGACAACTCACTACTGGCCCTAAATCTAAACCACAGTTCCATCCTCCACGCCTTCTCCCGAATCTCCCCTGCCTGGCTGCCTCCACCACTCCTCTTCACTTTCTCCTTCACCATCCAACTTCACTGCATGTTTATAACTTTCCTTTTCTTTCTCCTTCGCCATAAAGCTTTTCTTTCTTTCTCCATCGGTGTCAACTCCACTCTTTCTCTGTCTCTGAGCCTTTCTTTGCACACTTTTTTTCCCTCCATTGTTGCTATTCTTCTGTCTGTGGAGGATAATAGATCGTCGATCGCACTCCTCGCCAATTTCACTGATCCAACTGACAGCTTCCCCAATTTTAAAGATAATGCGACTTCGTCGTTTACACAATCATAAAAAAATGACATAGTATTCGAGAACAATTTTGTAGTATATGCAAAGCTAGCTTTCTTTTCTTCTTTCTTTATTTTTCTATTTTGATTTTATTTTTTTAATTCACGTCATCAGTTACTGTGTGGAATGGATTTATTAGTTTGCTTTTGAGTGTAATTAATTATCTATCAACTTTATAGAGGTTGTTGTTTAAGTTTTGGTTGATGGATATTTGATGAAATAACAGGTATTTAAGCTATTGAAAATTTCGGGCAAAATAGGTATATATCACAGAACTTGTTCCGGGTTTGATGTAAAAATTTCTTTTGTTTTGGAATAAAATGAGCTAAATTTGCCTGTTGAATAATTGTGTATATGCAAATCGTTGATATTTTGAATAAGATATACAGTAATTATTTCAAAATCCTCCTCTGTGGCAAAACGATCTATATCATTTTTTATTATTCTGTATTTTTCCAGGGATTGACAGTGCAACTACCAATTTTCTCTTGTGTCATTTGTTGATACTACTCATACATCTAACAGTGCACTGATTATAAATGTTTGTTTTCATTTTATTTTAATCTTCAAGAGTCACTATCTCATCATTTATTTAGTTAATGCTTTAGGTCTAAGACAACATATTGGATTAATATTTGGATAAGTTACA
>JANLJB010029471.1:0-15482 GCA_026212285.1 Bursera cuneata
ACTTAAATTAATAGCACTTAAAGTGTAAAAATAATATTTAAACTCATAATAAATATACACTTTTAAGTGCTTATCAGCTTGTTAACAGTGTCCTTCTCTTTGATACTTGCGATGGGGAGGGAATAGAAGCTTAGGTAGCAAGGGAGACATGGCCAAATTTGAAACCCTGGCATTGTTGCTGATTCTTCTTGCAATACTGGGTGATTTAGATTAATGCATGCAATTATAGGCCTTCATAATTTAATTGCATGCCCAAGCGCAGTTGGCAATGAGATTCTTGTTGTTGGGAGCCTTACACAATAAGGTTGTTGCTTAATTACTATGTCGACTTCCATATTCTGATGCCCCCCATAAGCACGTCTACACGTCGAAGTGCATACCGTACGCCTACTTTTGGGGTTTCTTTTCGTTCATAAATTTTGTATACTTGTTTGCAAAATAATATTAATTTGGAAACTATACTAGTTTCTATTTTATTGTTTAAATGATGCTTTTCAATGCAGATTGTACATAGACATATTTTTTTTTTGAATTTAATAAAAGAGGTCTATGTACCTTTTTAATTGTTTCTTTTTAACTACCAAAATATATTTGTTACTACACATGACATTATTTGAATGGTCAGATCTTGTTCATCTATTTATTTTCTAATATGTTAATATTAGATAACCTTAAGGTTTACCAATTATAGAATTTATTCAATAATTGTATTTTATTGTTAAAAATTTATGAAAATAAATAATTCAATACTCTATCAAAATGATTTTTGTAATCAAACTATGTAATTCCCTTATGTCTTTGGAAACATATTAAGATTATCCCTTAACAATTAAAACACATGATTATACCAAGAACTATCTCAAAGGTTTGCCTTAATATAAGTCGAAAAGCAACTATAAGTTAAAATCACCGTAAGTATTTCGGTTTTATTCATTTATTTTTTATCTAACCCCGTCAAACAAATTCCGTCCAATTTTATGCGAAACAAAAGGCTGAAAAGATCAGTTTACCCTTACCTTTTCTTCTCCCCTAGACACCAACCTCACAACTAAACCTAACCTACGTCTCACAACACACCAAGACCGAACCACATACAACCTGGCCAAATCAATGGTCGTGAAACTAATAATATACTAAGCATTGAAATCATATTACATCGTAGCTATTGAGCTAGGTTTTCTAGTTCAAGCAAGGTCATGAGATCATTTGAGGCCTCTTCTCCTCCATTCAACCAACACCACCTAAACCCAAACTCACTCGCTATAACACACAATTCAGAGAGAAGATTAAGGGAGAAGGTGTAGAATCTATCCAACATTTCAACTTTTAGACAACCGGATCATATGACTTCCACAGATCAGCGATTTTGGACCAAGTGTTCCCATAATCTTGGTCATTACCAGGTAGAAACTCTAAAAACATAATCAAAAGTTCATTTCAGATCGAAAAAAAAAAAAAATTCAGAAAACTCAAAAAGCAATTGAATCAAAACATTAAATACTTACGACCTTGGATGGCCCCAGGATTGAAGCTATTTGAATCGGCTCCTCAAGAAGCAAGTGATTGGAATGCATCTTTCACTCAACACCAAAACACTAAGTTTCTCGTAAGCCAAAGAAGAAGAAGAAGCCGGCTGTTAGGCTGGTGGATGGCGACATTCTTTGTGTTCTTCATTGTTGAAGTTATTTTTAGAGTTTAATTTAGAGATTAAAGAGTGAGGTTCGATTTGTAATCGTTTGTATTAAAATTCTTATTTTGCCCTTCCATGTTAATAAAAAATGGACAAAATTTATTAAAGAGGGCTAGATGGTAAAATGACTGCAGTGATATAAATCCTATAATCGTTTTTCACTTGATATTTAAGCAAATCTTGTGGATAGTTTTTTTTTTTTTTTTTTTTTTTTTTTNGATATTTTTTTTTTTTTTTTTTTTTTTTTATGTAATCCGATTAAACACATTATTCCTTTAATTTATATAATGGACATAATTTTATGCATATAGGTCATCTCATGAATCCTACGAAGTTGTAGAATTTGGTGAAGAAAAATACAAATGTATGGGTTTTTTCAAATAAGATGAGCTAACACATGGAAATCTAGATGCTTGTAACATTGAGAATCTATTTAGAGAGGAGATACACATCAGTCTTCACTGATAAAAATCCTATGTTTAGACCCAAAAACACCTAGAGGGGGGTGAATAAATGAAATTAATTAAAAGCAGAAAACTTAACACTACGACAAACAAAAACATGTTAATGTAAATTGTACTAAACCAGATAAGATCAATCAATAAAATCACTCAATCCATCAACAAAAATTAAATCTGCAGAAATAAAAACAATAAATACAATTAGATTTGTTGATGAAGGGAAACCTCAATGAGAAAAAACCCTCCGGGCATAGAGCGCTACCATAAATCCACTAAGAAAGAAAATGCTTACAACTAGTGATTTATGACTCAAAAAACTGATAAGCACTTAAAAATGTATGTTTATTAGGAATTTAAATCATTAATATTTACACTTTAAGTGTTATTAATGTGATTATTTCTCATAGTATTGAATTTAAAAGTAAAATTATCATTAATTTGGATTAACAGTTAGTTTGATGCATGTTCAATAAAATATACATAACTTTTAATCCGGAGGTCCAATTAAATATAATTCTTGTTCTTACAGATTTGTAGTCCAATGCTCTACAGAATTGAAGAACACTCTAAAGCCCAAATCCAATGTTCAATGGACCAGAAGTGGGCTGCAATAGAAATAGACCGAATTCTAAAAGTTTAGCTTGATATACCTACTGTAGAAGAATTGTATCTCCCAAAATACATATTCAAATGACCTGAAACCAGTGGTTATCGAAATCTGATTCAATTATCTACAACTTTTTTATTGACAATTTTGCCTAAATCGATGGAGAAGATAGTAAAAAACCGTGTTGAAATTTGGTGGCCTAGTTGGTAGGCCTGACATACCCATTGTCTTTTGATCATATCTCTTAGAATATAACTCCAAATTACTTGAATCTAGTAGCTATGAAAAGTTGTTTCAAAGATTTACAATTTCTATGAAGAATGTATAGCCGAATTCGGTGGATTTTATCATAAAAAATGTATTGTATTATAGTAGAGTGGTTGGTGGCTTAACTTTGACTATTGTACTATTCATGAACACCTCTCACTCACTAGCGTATATAAGGCAACCCTTGGTTCATTGTTAAGGCATAAAAAATTTGAGAGTTCTTTTATATTCCTCTCTCATTCTTTCTCTCTAGAATTGATAAGAATGATTTATAAGCTAAGCTAGAGTTAGAGCAAAGCTAGAGAGGAGCTTGATTGTGTAGTTTTTATGTTTTCCCTCTTTGATTCTTATGAAAGTGTTTTATAGTTATAGTTTTATTTTTGAAAAAACTCTTTGTTCATTATTATTGTTGTGACAATCTAGAGGCTATGATCGTTGGTTTCATATAAATTCAGTCATAATTTCTTTATGTGTAACTTGTACTAGAAGTATTTATTTTATGAGTTCATATTTTACTATAATATTATCATATTGATATATTATCGATTTTGGATAACTTGTAAAAATAAATTATCTTTGTTCTTCATTGAAAAGATTTCTCAAAATAAATATCATAAGTTTTATCTTTGATCTTTAACGTCATATTTTTCGATTGTTTGTTTGGAATGTGAAACATGCAATCAAGTAACGAATAATAGTCAAGTTGGTAACATTAAAACGAAACAATTAAGTGAATCTCGAAGTCTTATTATTATTTTATTATTATCTATCATCATTCCAAATCAATCTTGTTGACATTTAATTTTTAAACTTTTTTGTTGATTTATTGTGCTTCTCTGTGGATCGATACCAGAAGCTATGCTATGACTATTGCTTAGTCAAAGGTTTAATTTTGAGCATGATCAACAACTCCCATGACTGACTCTAACAATTTTGATGTAAAATCTGAAGAATTGTTCAGATAACACTTGATTCAAACCTCTAAATCTTCTTTTCTTATGAATGTCTAGATGAACTTATTCAACTCAGTCGAAACTCCAAGCTGTAATTCCAACTCCAGAACTCTGAGAAATTGGAAACAATCTAGAACATCTAAATCTAATGAATTCGGCTGATTTGAATTAAAATAGGATTTAGATCTAAGAAGTGTTTGGCACACAAACCCACAGGAGGAAGAAACCCATTTAGATCTCTCAAAAACTCTCTACAAAGTGTTTAGATGATTTACCAATTCTAGAGTGGGAAAGAAACAAATTATAGAGAATAGTTCAATTAAAGAAGATGAAGAACTCACTCATTTTCCTTTACAATCCATTACCCAAATCACCCTTGATATTGTCTCTAAAACCCATGAAAAGATTCATAAGAATATGTGTGTGTAGAGAGATTCATTTGAATATGAAATGTTCTAGTATTTATAGAAAAGGGTTCTCGCTCGAGTGTCCATCAAACAGTTATTGAACGAAAACATCAAAAGAGAAAAATTTTAGTCTATATCCAAAAAATGCTCTCTGACTGTTTTCGCTTGATAACCACTCGTACGCTTATCGTATAAAAAAGGACAGAGGAAAAAATGATGCCAGAAGAGTTTACTGACTAATTTTGCTTGATACCCACACGTAAGCTTATCGAACGAAAATGGACAATGAGCAATTCCTTAGTTCACACAATAGATTTTTAGCTGTTACTCACTTCAACTCAACTCATTACATTTGACACTCAACAATTACAATCTTACAGACAAATTTTGACATACAAATTACCAACCATCAAAAATCAAAACCTAACAATTGAATCTAAAGTGTGAAAGCTAGTTGTTTGCCTAAGTTGCATGGACGGAGAAGGCGCAAAACTAGAAAACCTTCTCTAACAAGAGTAATAGAAGTCTGAAGCTTTTATAACGCATGACATGAGAATAGGATTAATGGAAGAAGAGATGGGTGTAAAGTCAATGTACCAAATAGTAAATAGCTTACGAATATTTTGGTACTAAAATTTTTAAGAAAAAAATTGTGTGTAGAACATAAATTTGGGTGCAAAAAGAACCACCTCACAATTAATTACTTTCCTTATGAAATAATTAAGATACCCTTAAAAGAATAATTCACACTTCGCTTAATCATCATCTTGGTATGATAAAAAAAAACTCTTTTATCTCAACGATGATTTCAACTCAGGTAAGAACTTATGAAACCACGTCATCGCCTTGGTAGGATATGTACATCTCAAAATACCTTGTGACCCTGAGATAAACAAGCCGACACATATTGAGGTTGAAGAACATCAAATAAAACATATGCCTGGAGGAGTAGAGCGAGATGGTGTAAGATGAACAAATGTTTTAAGATGCACTTATCAGCGGATGGTTTGATGATATTTAATTTGGAATATGCGACCTCTACCTTCACCAGAGTCATTTTTGCAAAGCAAAATTAACTCCATCTCGAATCGAATCTGTGTGCAAATGCACCTTGAGATTGCAGATTAACAATTAAGTTAAGTTTCCTATGTATATTGATTCTCCAGCTAAGCGGCCGGCGTCTACCCTTACCAACTTCGGCTGGCCATTCATTATAGATGAGGTCAAAGTGGGTCCAACTAAAATCGATAGTTGAACTATTTGTTTAATAAGGTGTGTATATATATATGTGTGCTCTTTCAGACAAGGCAGCAGATGCTATTGTTGAAACCAAAGTAACAAGATTTGATTATTACATCATCTGATGTAATCCCCATGTTTAGCTTTATAAATCACATCAGGGAGTAGCTAAACTTGAGTTATATATAAGCCTTCTCTCATGGTTCTATATTCTATACTTGGGAGGATCTTGCCTGTGGGAGAAGCTGATATGCCTGTTAAACCCAGTTCTGAAGTAAGGTATGGATCGTTATAAATTCTAAGCTGATATGCCTGTTAAACCAAGTTCTGAAGTAAGGTATGGATCGTTATAAGTTCTACTGATCATGGACCGGTGTCATTCATTGTAACATTTTATTTATTAGATTTTATTTTTAAAATTTCTTTCATCTATGAGGCCAATTCCCATAAGCGTAAATTTTTGGCAAGCTAACTTTAATCTAATTGCCTAAAGTATAAATTCTCAAAGGAGGAAGTGTTTCTTCTGTCATTAAGTCATCCTTTGGAGGAATCAGAACAAGGATGAGTACTAATAATTAATGGTGTTATCACTTAGTCAAATGCTGTCAATGAAGTATTAACTTGGTAGAACAACACCACGCACGTTCGGATGGAGTTGGGATTATATGTTCCGTGATCAACACTATTCAAAATAAACAATAAGGAATTAATATATATATATTTTTCCAAATCCGGGAATATAGTATCAAATTCAGTTTGGTGTTTTGTTGTCCAAATCCTGGAACGATGGTGGTTGCTTGGATTTGATTTGGAGTTGCGACATAATTAATCAAGTCATAATGCCTGCCATATAGTGAATCTGTTATCTAACACCTAGTTTGTTTTGTTAAGCAGGTGAGATTTGAACAAAAATTCTCAAGATTTTTTTTTCTTCAAAGGATAATGGACTTGAATGTTCAGATCATCTCAAAAGAAATCATCAAACCTGCATCTCCAACACCACCCCACCTAAAATTATACAAGCTCTCTCTTTTTGATCAGTTGGCTCCTCCTGTTTATGCACCGATTATTCTCTTTTACTCTGCAGCTGATGATGATTCCAGCAAAAGATCTGATCATCTTAAAAAGTCTCTCTCAAAAACATTACAAAAATTCTACCCATTTGCTGGACGAGTCAAAGATGGTTTCTCTATTGATTGTAATGATCATGGCGCCACGTATATTGAAGCCCATGTGGACTGCGATATGTCCATTGTTCTCAAACAACCAGAGATTGATCAGCTGAATCAGTTACTACCTCACAACCCTGATGAAAATCCGCCACCTGAACTAAGTAATCAGACACTCCTAGCCGTTCAGGTCAATCACTTTGGTTGCGGGGGAATGGCAGTCGGTATTTGCATTAGGCATGTGATTGCTGATGCATCTGCTGCGGCAAAATTTGTTAAAAGCTGGGCTGCGATTGCTTGTGGTGCAAATGTTACCGATGATGTGATTTCTGATTGCACATCTTTGTTCCCTCCGGAAAGTTACTTAGGCTTCTCAAAGAATATTGCCAAAAACCATGATTTGTTACTCAACGTTGTAACGAAAAGGTTCCTGTTTGATGGCTCCAAGATAGCTGCTTTAAAAGAAAAAATTGGCAAGATTGGTCCAAGTTTGGATTATCCAACACGCTTTGAGGCAGTGTCAGCGCTTATTTGGGGTGCTGTGATAGCTATAGCTAGAGAAAGAGATGAGACTATTCCCATGCATGTGTTAACAACTGCTGTGAATCTGCGGAAGAGAATGAATCCACCGTTTCCAGAAGAGAGTATTGGGAACATCTACCAAGTGACAATGGCAAACTGGGTCATGGAAAAGTTGATAAACTATACCAATTTAGCTGAAAAAGTTCATGAATCAATACAGATAATGAACGACGTGTATGTAAGGAAGCTACACGCAGGGGGCGGGTACTTGAAATTAATGAGAAATGCAGCTGAAGAGCTTGGTAAGGGTTCCAACATAGAAGTGTTTGGCTGTAGTAGTTGGTGTAGATTTCCATTTTATGAAGCTGATTTTGGATGGGGAAAGCCCGTTTGGTTGACCACTACTCTGAAGCTTAACAGAGTTGCCATTTTCTTGGATACGAATGATGGCAAAGGAATCGAAGTATGGGTGGGATTGTCCAAAGAGAACATGGCCAAGTTTGAACAAGACACCGGTATCCTTGCTTATGCTTCTTTCAATCCAAGCATATGATGATCAGTATTAAAATTTACAAGACTTTGTGAGGATTGAGACGTAATAGTATGACACTTGAATAACCATGGCCTCATTCTTTAAACGTAATGCAGTTGGGAGGTCATAACGTGTTCAATAATTTTGCTTCTTATATTACTCTCGTGCTGTATATATCTCCATCAATTGTGACTAGCTAATTCCCAAATTTAAGGACCATATTTCATCCCCTCCTGAAATTTGATTATAGACAGTTAATGCTACATGTTACAATACACTTTTGTCCACAAACTAAAACTGGATCACTAGAAAGTCCAATGTCCAAGTGTTTACTCAACCAATTAAAAAAGTTATCTTCTGAATCATGCCCTTGTCAGTTAACTTAAGAAAAAATTGTTTCAAGTTGAAAATAATGGGTTACGGGTACCCTTCGCTAAGATAATTTTTGGCTTTAATAACATGCATTTCGTTGTTAAATGGTTTTTGCAACTGGCCTCTGTCTTTGATCCACACTCATCTTCGTTTTTTTTTTCTATTTTTAGAAGGTTGTTTAATGAGAGAGTGGTCTTTAATTCTCTAGTAAAGGCTCAAAATAATGTATATCTAAAACTCAAATTATTATGGCTTAATTTTTTTTACTTAATTTCACACACTCCTTAATAGCCATTCATTATTCTAATAATAGTGAAAAAAGTTACTGAGTTGACATAAAAAAAAAGCTATTTTTTAACTTCTCTTTCACACTCAAGGGTTGTATTAAATCAATGACTATCAAGAAGTGTGTAAAATTAAATAAAAAAAATTAAGTCAAAATAGTCTATCCCATATCTAAATCCTCAAATTCAATAATTACTATTTCGGTTGCGTTTATTTATAAATTTTATATTCTTATTTTTAAAAAGATTTGATGATATATGATTGATATTTATTTTTATATTTTTAAAAAGATTTGATGATAAATGATTGATATTAAATTTTAAAAATAAAAATGTGATGGATATTGATTAATTTGACAGTGTCGAGTAAAAAATTATTTTTAAAAAACATAAAAGCATGTACATAGAAATTTAAATTTAAAATAATCTGCATAAAGAATCTAGAAACAAAAATGTCAAAGGGATATGTTCCCTTATCCAACTTTCTCAACTTTACATCACTAGTTTCCTAGATTGTTACTCACTTTCTCAACTGTTATCCTCTCAACAACGTAGCCTCAACTTTCAAGGTTTTTAACAATCTTAACGTGTTTATCTTATATTTCCTTTATAATATTTTTTATTATATGATAAAATAATCGAGTTATTTACATTTTGTTACATTCTTCTATTTTTAGTTGGAAAAAATAATTTAAAGAACTTTAATTTAAAATAACGACAATCATGATTAGTTTGTACTTGATTAATTTATATCTCATGTACTAGCCTCTTAGGTTGTTACTAAAAGGAGAAAAATTTGAGTAGGTGCATATTATATTTGTATTATATCTCGTACTATTTTGTTTTTGGGTAAAAGAGGGATAGTTTCAAAAACAAAATTGTGCTCTCGGCCCCCCATACAATAGTATAAAATGCTGGCACACGGCTGCTTGCATGCAACTGTAGCTGATCGTCAAAGAAAGTAGATATGGAACTCCGTATCATTTCAAGAGAAATAATCAAACCATCTTCCCCGACACCACCTCACCTAAGAACCCATAAGCTTTCTGTTCTTGATCAGATAATACCGGATGTTTACTTTCCAATCGTTCTGTTTTATTCACGAAAATCAGAAGATACCATTATTAATAATGTTGGAAAACAAAAGTGAACACAAAACACACAAGGAAAAGGAAATATAAAGAGATTGACAACTCAAATAAGAGTTTCTTTTTATTCACATATAGTATAAAACAAAGCTTGAGTGCATATTTTTATATACTACTGAAAAGAAAATTTTTGAGTCTAATTTAATGACATCTAATGCAATTCTAAAATTTATCATCACTTAAGATGTCGCTACTAAATTATTACGCGAGGTCATACATAGAAAAGTAATACTGCATATATAATATAACTTACACAATGTAAAATGTCATAATATCACTAAATAAACGTGATTATTATATCATTTATTAAAAAAATATTTATTGTATAATTAATATTACTTTGAATATATAATCTAATTGATTGATTATACATATAAATTATAAATTGAAATTCGGCTTCTTGTTCGGCTTGCAGCAACCAGCAGGGTTGCAAAGGCTCCGAGGAAAGCAGTAGTGCTTGATATGAGAAAAACAAAAGTAAAGGCGAAGCAATAAAAAATATACAAACAAACCGAGGAATCATCATTTAATATGAGTTTTCTATTGATTGTGACGATCATGGTGCCATGTTTATCGAAGCCCAAATAGCGAGCATTGAGTTGGCTTAGGTCATCGAACGACCAGATATATCCATCTTCTAGAGCAGTTAATACCTTGCAAACCACATGAATGAAAGTGCAACCGCACAGGTCAACCTAGTTGTTCAAGTCAATTACTTTGGTTGCCGCGGGGTGGCCATCTGCGTTTGTTTCAGGCATATCATTGCCGATGCATCAGCAGCAGCGCACTTAAAAAAAAACTGGGCTGGAATTGCTTGTGGTGTCAATGATATAAAAGCTGTAATTTTGACCGCACCAAAGTTGGTTTCTATTTTGGAAGCCTTCTTTTTAATTGATATTTATAAAAACGAACCGAAATTACAAATCAATATTTCTAAACAAAAACAAACACATTATTTATTTATTTAAATACATATTTTATTATCTAATTCATCAATTTGTCTCATTAAATGTGTAATGTATTATAAAAAAAGATAAAAAAGTTGATAATACAAACCTTATGTTATAGATAATCAGAAAATTAATAATATAAATTATCATTGACTGAAAAAAATCATGGACATTTTTTTTTATAGTAGAAGTATTCTGTGTTTTTGTTTAGTAGATAAATCAAAGTAATTTAATATTAGTTATCAGGTTTATTAGTCATTTTACTCATATATATTTCTTTATTTAGTTATACATATTTTACATACTATTATGAGGGGTATATAAATAATTATGCTTTAATAAGATAGCCAAACTCACGTTGACTTATATATGGTTATGTCAATCAAGGACTTAATTGATAAATTTGAAAAAAAAGTTGAAAAATGAATAAGGGCAAAAGTTTCTTCTAAGTGATATTAAACTAAAAGCTAAGGATAGTGAGTGATATTTACTCTTTTAAAATTACTCACATACACTTTATACTTTGTTATTAGGGGTAAAACAGTAAAACTATTATTATATGAAGGTTAAATAGACATTAACTAAAAAAATGTCTATCAACAAATGATTTGATAAGAGATTTCTTAAAAATTTAAGCATGGCGAAGAGATAAATGACAAAAGTCTCATCTAAGTGTAATAAATACAAAATTAAAGGGTGGTTAATGATATTTACTCATTAATTAATTTATATCACATATCTTAGTGTCTTAGGTTGTTAAGAAATTAATGATTTTTTTATGAGTAATTATTAATCACTACCTTACATTTTGCTTAAATTTCACTCATATGTGAATTTTGCCCTTTTTCTTTTCCACCATTCCTAAGTTTTCAAAAAATATCTTCTCACGTCCTCACATTTTCTATTAGTCAACATTTGTTGACCTTCATATTCTAACAACTTTATCATTTTACCTCTACTAACAAATATAAAGAGAAGACTAATTTCTAAATGATAAAATTTAATTAAATGATCAATTACCCTTAGAATAAATATCAATATTTCAACTAAGAACTGTAACATATAAATAGTGTTTGATTCATATTTAGAAATGGTGAATGATTTTTTTTTACTTATTTATATAATATTTTATTGACAATATTATTTTTCAAAACTTATGTTTCAATAGTTTATGTATTTTTATATTTACATATTTATTTATATTTTATCTTTATTAAATTATTAATATTTCGTAACATAATTATTTAAAAAAAAATTTGGACCACCCTATAGTTACACACACACTTTCAAAGAAGAGGCAGAAGGGCATCAGATTCCGTCCAAAGCAAAGCTAAAGCTGGTATCCACCACACCCAAAATCTTTGTATATCCCAAATCCACATGAAAAAGAGTGTCGTTGCAAGTGGGGAATATGTAAAGAATAATGCTTCAAAACAAGTGTGAAATGAGCTAGGGACTTGATTTCTCTCTTTTATTGCCTGTCAAGCTCAGCACAAAGTTATTTTCATAATAGTGATGTTAAATGGTTTTTGCCACTGGTTTGGTCTTTGATGTCACACTCATCTTACTATTTTTTCTATTCTTAGAAGGTCAATTCACGAGAGAGTGGTACCTAATTATCTATTAAAGGCTCAAAACAATATATATCTAAATCCTCAAATACCACTCCAGTTGTGTTTATTTATAAATTTTGTATTTTTATGCTTAAAAAGATTTGATGATATATGATTGATATTAAATTCTAAAAGTAAAAATGAAATGGATATTGGTTGCTTTGAAAGCATGTAGAATAAAAAGATATTTTAAAAAACATAAAAGAATGTAATATATACCCGGCTCGTAAGAATCTAGAAACACACATGTCAAAGTCAAATACAAGTAGATGACAATAATGATGCGGTTCTGTTCCCTTATCCAACTATCTCAACTAGTTTCCCAGATTGTTCATCTCTTTCTCAACTGTTATCCTCTCAACAACCTAACTCAACTTTCAAGGTTTTTAACTATCTAAACGGGTTCATATTTTATAAAATTAGGTATTGCTTATTACAAAATGATTTTTTTCCCTAACTGGTCATGAAGACTGCATATAGTAAAAGAAAATCCTTTTTTTGGGTAAAAGAGTGATAGCTTCCAAAAAAAAAAAAAAAAAAAAATTGTCCTCTCGGCCCCCCATACAATAGTATAAAATGCTGGTGCACGTCTGCTTGCATGCAACTGCAGCTGATCGTCAAAGAAAGTAGATATGGAACTCCGTATCATTTCAAGAGAAATAATCAAACCATCTTCTCCAACACCAACTCACCTAAGAACCCATAAGCTTTCTGTTCTCGATCAGATATTCCCGGATCTTTACTTTCCAATCATTCTGTTTTATTCAGGAAAATCAGAAGATACCATTATTAATAAGACTACTTCTGATTACCTCAAAAACTCCCTCTCCAAAACATTAACCCACTATTACCCTTTCGCAGGACGAGTGAAGGATGCTATTGTTGATTGTGACGATAACGGTGTCACCTTCATTGAAGCCTGCATAGCCAACGAGATGTCTGAGGTCCTTAATCAACCACGGGGTGATCTGTTAGTGCAGCTGCTGCCATGCAATATACGAGAAAAGCAAAATACTGAGTTAGTTATCCAGGTCAATTACTTCGGCTGCGGCGGGATGGCCATCTGTGTTTTGTTTAATCATACTATTGCTGATGCAACATCGGCAGCATACTTTCTTAAAAATTGGGCTACAATTGCTTGTGGTTCCAATAATGTTAACAACGTTATCTTTGATTGCACCTCTATCTTCCCTCCTCAAGATGTATCAAGGATAAAGAGGAATTTTGAGGAAGAAATCCTATGTTCGTCAACAGAAACTGTAGCAAAAAGTTTTACGTTCGATGGTAATAAGGTAGCTGCTTTACGAGAAAAAATTGGCAATATTGGACCAGGTTCGGATCGTCCAACACGTTTTGAGGCGGTGTCGACGCTAATTTTGGGTGCTGCTATAGCCATTGCTAGAGAAAGCGATGAATTTCTGGTAGCACTAATTGCAATGAATTTGCGGAAGAGAATGAATCCACAGTTTCCGCCACAATCTTTTGGAAACATTATACATGTTATAGCAGTGGACGTACATTGCCCGATGGAGAAGGCAGTTGATTATAACGCTTTAGCGGGAAAACTTCACGAATCAATAAAGATAGTAAATGATAACTTCATCAGAAAGCTTCATGCAGATGGTGGGTACGTAAATTCCCTTCGAAATGCATTTGAAGGATCTTCAAAGAATGATATTAAAATTCGGAAGTTTGGTGTAACTTCTTGGTGTAGACTTCCCTATTATGAAGTTGATTTTGGGTGGGGAAAGCCCATCTGGGCAACCACCGCCATGATGGTTGAGAACACTGTCATTCTCTTTGACACTAACGATGGCGAGGGAATAGAAGCTTGGGTGACTTTATCAAAGGAAGACATGGCCAAATTTGAACAAGACCCTGCCATAATTTCTTATACTTCTTTCAATACTGCAGTGAATTAGATGAATGCAATTAGTGCATAAGGGATCGCAGCCTGATGTTTTCTGTTGACAGGTTAATAATTATGTACCTCCAAGTGCTTACATTAGAATGTGACGTATGTTTGGCAACGTTTAATGATATTGCGATTTATGATAGTTGATTATTCAGTTTGAGTGCGATTTATGATAGTTGCTTATTCAGTTTGAGTGCTATGAAGGCGTTGTTGCATAATCTCTCAATCATTAAAAGCCATGTTTATTATTATAATTGGGATAATATCAAAAATAATCTCATGTTTTGGCTTAAATGTAGGTAAATTTTGTATTAATCTTTTAATCAACGACTCTCTCGAATATTGTCAATTTTTTATCTACGAATAGATAAAAGTAAAAAAGACTTTTTATATAACACAATTACAATCAAAAATCAAAATCTTTAAGACTTTGTTTGTTTTCATTTTTAGAAAACATTTTTTGGAAACACGTACAATGTAGATAAATCTTATTTGTTAGGTAGTGCATTTTACAAAATAATTTATTTTTTTTTAGATGGTCATGGAGAGATACGAAGGAGCATAACATCAAATGTTGAAGACATGGAGCTGAAAGCGCACACACAGTAGCTGCTGCAACAAACAGAGAAAGAAAGCTGCAAATAGGAGGAAAAATCAGTTATATTGAGGGGAAATGACAATAACCCCGTAGATAAATTTCAAGAAAATACTTAAACCCAGACTTTTGGGGGGTAAGTGTTAGTTTTAGAGAAAACATTGTTAATTATTACGGAATAAGTGTTAGTTTAACAAAAGTTTGAAAAAAATGTTTTTTGAAATTTATCTGGGGGTTTAGAGTAAATTTTCCGTTATACTGATAAACAAACAATTAAATTAGTTCCTCTTGTGTACATTGGTAAAAATTTCATCATTATTGGGTACATAAAGCGCACACATGCATGCACAGATTCAAGGACAAAAGTACAAGTGAAACTGAAGAAACAAAACTTATGTATGTTCCATTCGCAAATGTACGCTTCCCGTGCACCGAAACAGATATACATAGAAAATGGAAGGAGAGAAGGACTTTATCGGGGAAGTAATGTTTCCCATTATTACACTTTAGTTTTTAATCTGTACTAATGATAAGAAATAGAAGAGTGTAGTTGAAATTTAAATTTAAAACTGTGAAAATGGTATTACCCAGCTCTAGAAACACACATGTCAAAGTGAAATACAACTAGATGACAATAATGATGCGGTTCTGTTCCCTTGTCCAACTTTCTCAACTAATTTCCTAGATTGTTCATCACTTTCTCAGCTGTTATCCTCTCAACAACCTAACTCAACTTTCAAGGTTTTTAACTATCAAAA
>JANLJB010029472.1:1228-15483 GCA_026212285.1 Bursera cuneata
ATATATATATATATATATATATATATATATATATATATATCATTCATAAAAAATGTGAAATAGGACGTGTGATACCAACGATAAGGACATTACAATTGACCGTATATGGTAGCAGCTATGAAACTCGATGTTCGATTCAAATGTTTAACTGAGATAAGAAATGGGACTATACAAATTGCTTTTACGTGATGGAAACAAGCCTGTCATCTTTCCACCTTGAGGAAGGCCGAAACTGTTTATCAAAACTCATCATAAACAACGCTTATTTGGTGTATGATATATCAACTATCGACTTGATGACTGGCAAAAGAAGATGACTTTGTATTCTGTGAAGAAACGGGGTGGGGAGTGGCTGGCGTCCAAGGGAGACCATCTACAAGACAGTAACCTCATAAATGCCTTCTCTTCCTCTCTGGTGTTGAATGTACCTGTGCTTTAATCCCATAAGTTCTTAACTGAAAGTTCTCAAAAGCTTCAGATATTGCTCCAACCTGTTTCATATTATATAGAAAATTCACTGCCACAGACTCATCGGGAACACATAAGTGTACATAAACAATGTGAAAAAATGAGAAAGAAATATAATTTCACAGACCAGTTCAGGTTTTTTGGAGTACACCCTCACTATCATATCCTGATAGCATTTAGGCAACAAGTGACTAATGCGATCATCAGGTATGGTGAACTTCTCCTCACTGTCATAATCCTGAAAAGAAATCAATCAAGCTATGAGGTTTGGAACATGATAACTACTGGAACATGTTGCCTTTGAAACTGAATTAGGACTACTTTATTAATTTCCAACAGAAGATACAACAACTTTCTTCTGTGGTAACTTTATCAGGGGAATCCTATAAGTCCTGTTTGAAGTCCTTACGCAGAGACTATCCGAATGAGATAAATTTTCCTCACCCAAGTTTATTATTTTATACTTAGTGATCCACTCAAACAAACAGACTTATTCCTAAATAAAATTCCAGATTAGTAGCAGTTTGCCAATTAAGATGAAGTTTAGCATGATAATCAACTCTAGTGTGCTGTCACTAGCTAGTGAAATAAGTACTGAAAGTATAAAAGGGAGCCTGCTTAAGCTATTTACAGCCATCTTTACCATGGACAGATAGTGAGAAATTTAAAAAGTAAAAATAAAACTGAAAACTATAATACTTTTCTACATAAAGTATCTAAATGATATTAATAAAATATCCAATATTACAAAAATGATGCATATAATAAAAGATTCAATACCTTGAAAAAGTTAATTCTGGAAGGAAGCATGCACCAACCCAAACAGATCAACAAAAAAAATTAGTTCTTGCACCAAAATTAAAAATAAAGCTAAAAATACAAAACAACAAAAAAGCAAACAGGAAAAAAGCAATGATCTGTCTAAAATATGCATAGATGCCTCATACTGCAATACCTTTCAAGAGGATTATGCTTTCCACGAGTCAAATCAATCCTGACATTGCTAACAGCAACATCCTCTTCTTTTAGGATCACTCCACCATTTTTCTGTGAAATAAATACTAAGAAACTCTGCTCCACAATTTCTGCTAGCACAGACATAAATTCACTAGCCAAAACGTAAGTGGCATATATTTTGTATATACCTGGGAACAAACAATATCTTGTGCAGTGACATCTTTGAAATTTTCTAGTTTGTCCTTTGGAACAGCATATTCATTACAAAACTGCCACAGCAAAGAGAATTTTATATCTTAAGACTTGCAATCTATAAATTCAAAATAACAGATAGAGTAAAAAGTTGTGCACAGTATTAAAGCATAAGAAGAGATATATGTAACTATGCTTCATTTTAAAGTATAAAATTAATATTGAAACTACACCTACTAACTTAAGTTTTGAGGTAAAGTAGCAAACTTAATATGGTATGAAAGCCATTTTGATCTAGCAGTCTAAAGATTGAATTCCTCATAATGCAAATTAAAAAAGAAAAAGTATTGGTTCACTTGTAAGATCCAGAAAAGAAACTTGTGAAGCCCAGTCCATATGCAAAAAAATGTAAGGCCCTTACACGTGAGAAGGCGTATTGAAGTAAAAAACTAATGTTAAGTCTAAACCTACTAGCTCAAGCTTCTAGGTAAATTGGAGAACTTAAAATGAATTACAATAGTGTATACATAGTGCTCAGGTTTACATCAACGCAACACAAGTTTCATGACTAACAAACTCCTAGATTTTAGCCTAGAATCTAGCTAACCAACATGCTTACTCAGTAAGTTGTTGAGTTAGTAAAACTGTTTAATCAAAAAATTAACTACTGAAGTTTAATCCAACATGTCCCCACTATCTTAATTATAAGATTTTACAGTAAGTTTTGTCATGAAAAAATATAAAACTAGATTCAGCAAAAGGTTAGTAAACACATCAACTACTTGCAGTTCAGTTGGTATATGACAAACTCGAACTTCTTTAACAGCTATATTGTCTCTAATGAAATGCACATCTACTTCAATATATTTAGTCCTGGAATGAAAAACTCAATTGGAAGCCAGAGAGTTTGCTCCTAGATTATCACACCATAATGTAGAACAACAGTGTAACTTGCAATAAAAAGACTTTGTAACCAAAGTATTTCAGTAGCTACTTCTGATAAAACTCTGGTTTCTGACTCAGTAGATGATCTAACTATAACTTTTTGCTTTCTTGAGCTCTAATGAATAAGATTCACCCTTAAAAAGATACAACATCCAGTAGTGGATCTGTTATTATCAATATTGTTGATCCAATCAGCATCAGAAAACCGCTTAAGTATTAGACTTAAAATGAAGACCATAGAAAGTTGTTCCCTTGAGGTAACTTACAATATGCTTGCAACCTTTCCAATATTCAACAGTAGGATAAGTGATCAAGAACTAGTGTTGATAGTTTATAAGATAGTTGTTGTTTGAAAAGCATCCCACCAAAATTGAAGAGGCATAGAAGCCTGAGCAAGCAAAGTAAGACCAATCTCTACCAAGTGTCGATGTTTTCTTTCACATCTTCCATTTTGCTGATGAGTATATTCAAGACTGCATTGTTGAATTGATGCAATAAATGCAATCCTGAAACAGGCTCCAAGAGCTAGTTTGCCAAGTTGAAGGAAGCTTTACTTAGTTTTGTCAGTTCTAAAGCAGATAACAGTCTTTTCATTTTCAAAACTGAAGCTCAGTATGTAGATGATATTCTCATTACAAGTGATTATTCCACACTGGTTGCTCAAGTTGTTTCTGATTTGAATAATCAGTTTGCAGGTTCTTTACATTATTTTTCAGGTTTTGAAGCTGACAGGAATCATACTGGAATTCATTTAACTAAAACTAAGTATATTCAAGATCTATTTGCTAAGGTTCATTTACTCTCAGCTAACTCATCTCTCACACCAATTATTTCAAACTTGAAACTGTTCAAGAATGACAGTTTTTTGTTTGATCAACCTTCCTTATATAGACGTGTCATTGGAGATCTTCAATATTTGACCATGAGAAGGCCTGAAACAACTTTCTCTATAAATAAGCTTAGTCAGTTTCTACAAAGTCCTATCGTAGGAATCACACTGGAATTTATTTAACTAAAAATAAGTATATACATGATCTGCTTGGTTCATTTACTCTCAGCTAAGTCATCTCCTACACAAATGATTTCTAACTTGAAACAGTTCAAGAATGACAGTTATTTGTTTGATCAACCTTCCTTATACAGAAGTGTCATTGGAGGTCTTCAATATTTGACCATGACAAGGCCTGAATGACTTTCTCCGTAAATAAGCTTAGTCAGTTTCTACAAAGTCTTACTGTTGAACATCGGAAAACTTGTAAGCATTTTCTAAGGTACCTCAAGGGAACACTACCTATTGTCTTCATTTTAAACCTAATAATTTTACTTAAGCTGGAAGGCTTTTCTGATGTTGATTGGGCAAAACAATATTAATGATGGAAGATCCACTATTGAATACGTATCTTCTTAGGGGAGAATCTTATTCGTTGGAGCTCAAAATGAAAAAACTTGCAGCTAGATCATTTACTGAGTCAGAATACAGAGTTGTATTAGAAGCAACTACTAAAATATTTTGATTACAAAGTCTTTTTGCTGAAATAGGTTTCAATTTGTACTACTATCCTACATTATGGTATGATAATCTAGGATCAAACTCCCTGGCTTCCAATACAATTTTTCGTTTCAGGACTAAACATATTGAAGTAGATGAGCAAATAATTCATCGGAGAAAAAATAGCTGATAAAGAAGTTCAAGTTTGTCATGTACCAACTGAACTACAAATAGTTAATGTGCTAACCAAGCCTTTTGCTGAATCCAGGTTTATATTTATTTATGACAAGCTTAATATAAAACCTTATAGTTAAGCTTTTGAGGGTGTACTGAATCAAACTTCAGTGGTTAGTTTTCTAATTAAACAGTTTTAGTGACTTAGCAGCTTGCTGAGTATGCATGTTCGCTAGCTAGATTCTAGGCTAAAATCTAGGAGTTTGTTAGTCAAAAAAACTAGTGTTCCGTTGATGTAAAGCTGAGCGCTATATATACTCTATTGTAATGCAGAATTAAATAGTAAGAGAGAGTCATTTGTTTTTGTTCAATTCATTTGATGTAATTGTTGCTTTAGAGAAAAGCGTAACAAACAAAGCATCACTACCTGGTACAAATTCCTCCTCCGGATACGCAAAATCAGATCCCTCGATTCCTTAAGTTCTTGGTCTGGAGCTATCTCAATAGTTTTAATTATTGAGTCATCCAACTGAATCATCATGAACCAAAATCAAAATAGAGTGCTTTACATCCAGGCAGTAAATCTTATAAATCTGAAAAATAGTAAACAGTTTCACAGACCTTCCAGTAATTAGAGGGATCGTCAACTGAAGATGAAATTTCAAGAAATTGATTTGCTTTCAACAGTGCATCTGCTATCATAAGCTCAATTGCCTGCAATAAGATACTTCAGATTAGGGAAAGTGCAAATACTACTACAAAAGCAACTGATTAGAAGAATTTTTTTTTTTTTTTTAAAAAAAAAGGTAAATAACAAATAAATTATTTATGAACAACTGAACATGCAGACAAAGACCTTACTGATATAAAATAAGCTATTTTGTTTCGAACCTTTACTTTTGGATGTGTATAGACAGTTCTATACAGATCAGCACGAGTGTAAAATAACTTGTGGACAGTCAAATCTAGCAAGATCATCCAAAATTTTAGAAAGACATACTAAATTATGTATAGCTGTGATAGGCAAAATTAAATGGAAGATACTGACAGTCCTTAGCACGATAGCATATCTCATCACCCAAGACTCGCATCGTCTCCATTAACCTACAATGATAGGAGGATGTGAGGGTTACGACACTAGAGGCAGCAAAAAAAGACATAATCGACTAGAAGATATAACATTAACCTCTGAAACTCAAAGTTGCATCCCACACCACAAGCTCTGCAGTCCCGGACAATGTAATCAAACCTATATATCAAAATTATTTCTAAAGCATCAAAACTTTTGCAACAAAACAAGCACTGATACAACCATGAAACTTTAAATATAATGTGCGATACATTAATAACTAAGCCTCACTTGTCCACATCAATGCCATTTTGACCATTTGCCACAATATCGTACAAGAAATGCTTCTCACTGGTGCCCTACAAATTAGTCATTATCATGAAGATTGATAAACAACAGCAATAAAATAATAATAAGAGATGATACTAAATTACAAGCATAACAAATTTTCCAAAGAAAAACAATAATGAACTAAATATTAATTAAAAATTGACCTATAAATTGAATAATGTAAAAAGATCTTACTTTTGGAAGCGCAAACTCAGAGCTAGCTACAATCATCTCCTGCCACAATATAAATGAAAGAATGAACATGGATATGAAAAACATTCATTTTATATAAAGAACAGAGCCAATTTCAGTAAATACTAAAACACAAGCAAGATGGAAGTGCAATGGAAGTGCAATTGAAGACACGAGAAGAGAGAGAAAGAGGTTAGCTTATTAGAGACTTGTACTAATGCATTGCTTAAACTCCAGTTTTAAGTTTCACATGATATCTTCAACTACACCACAATTTCCAAACACATGAAGTAGCTATTGCTTTACTCCTTTGATGCCTAACTTATATATATTCTCTTAAAAATTAAAAGACTCTGGAAATGGAGGAAATACTAAGATGAGCTTACCTTTACTTTCTTAATCATTTCAGAGTCAACATCAATATTGTGCTCTTCAACAATATGGTCAACCATCTTCGTTGACATTTGCTCATGAGACCTACAAATTACAAGTCTCACATAGAGCAAAACAAAACTCTTCTCAAAAGCAGTTGGATGGGAGAGGGTAAAGAGAAATACAAAAACCTGTCTGTTATTGTTGATAACATAATATATATGATATCACTATTTTACTAATCATTTCTGCTGGTTACTAACAATCGTAATACATGGTTTCTTAGGAACACATTATTTCAAGCAAAAGCATAAATCGTCAAACTGAACTCTAATGTCCTCACTATAGAAGAAAAGGAAGGATAAATGCATTGCATAAAATAATGTCCAAGTTACCAATTTGAGCCACTAAGAACACGGGGGAGAAACTCGCGTTCAAACAAGTGACTGAAAGGCCCATGGCCCACATCATGCAGAAGTCCTACAGATTAAATGAACAAAATACGTAAGGAATCACTTAACTTTAGATAGAGAATCATAAGAAAGTGGAACAATCAACCCTACTTACCAGCAAGTTTCACAGTTTGGATGTCAAAGCTATCAATACCAAGCTCCAAACCCTACAAGGATTGGACAAGTTACGGAGAAGGTCTAGACATGGTGTACTTAATGCAATTAGAAATTATCAGAAAACATAGAAGACAATTCCATACTTGATACTTTTTGAGCTTTTGAACAGCTTCACCGGCAAGCCAGTACACACCAAGAGAATGTTCAAACCTAGAATGCACAGCCCCCGGATAAACCATGTGTGTCATACCTAAAACATAAAAATAAAAAATAAAAAAATAAAAATTGTTCACAAACAATGTAGCCTATAGAGAAAATACACGCAAATATAGATATAAAAATTTGACTAAAATTCAAAATTATTACCATTTCATTTACACACACACATATATATACATACACGCATTAGAATAAAAATCAACATTGTAGAACCAATCATTTACAAAGTTATTTCACAATGCACCATATAGAAAGCGGCATAATAATTGAGAACTAACCAAGTTGTTTCAAATCACGGAGCCTGTAACATGAAAAATAAAATAGAACAAAATCACTAACTTAAGACTAAAATTCCGCAGAAAAAATAATATACAAAAAAAAAAATACTTTCCTTTGAAACTGCTCGGTATCAATAAACTTCAAAGCGAGCTGTAGCCATACAAAGAATCAGCAACTCACATAAACTATAGTTTCATTTCACCTTCTTTAGAAATAATAATAATAATAATAATAGTTACCGGGTCGAGATAAATATTGCCATGGACATTGTCGTGAACGTGCTTAGAGAATCTGGAATCCTGAAAAGAAGCGAAATTGGATTGAAGAGGAGGGATAGAGAGGTCTTGGTTGCAGAAAGCGCCCATTTTTTATGAATTTTGAGAGAGAGTGTATGGAGTTTGGAAGCGCTGCGTCAGGGGTTAGAGCGAGTAGGAGCTACAGAGATCTACGTGGCAGACAATTAAATGCCTTAAGCATAACCCTCGTGTCTGTATTTTTATTATTTATTTATTGAATAATTAAAATAGTTAAGTCTGTTTAGGGTTTTTTCTAGAAATTCTAAAATAATTTTTTATTATTTAGTAAGTTCAATTTTTACAAGACTTAAAAGACACGCGTATCGGTATCCCTTCAAGATGTTGTTTAAACAGTGATAAGTCACTCGAAATTTTCGATTCCCAACTTATTTGAAATTAAAATTTTCATTTTTCAAAATTACACGTATTTATCTAATCATTTAAAATTATAATTTAATTAGAAATACTTTTATACCCTTACTAAAAATTACATTTTTGAATCATAAATTATTTCAAATTATATTTTTCAAATTAATTTCTCTTCAAAATTGCAATTAAACATCACTTAGAATTACAATTTTTTTTCTAGATAATTTTTTTTTTTTTAGAAAAATTAATTTGAAGCAAATTTCGAGGGACCCAAATTATTTTTAAAAAAATATAGGTATCCGGGAACATGTGCCCGCACTGCATGTTTTGAGTAATAAGTTATTTAAAAAAATTATATTACTCATCACTCAAAATTATAATTTTTGAACAAAAATAAATTTTTAAATCACTTAGAAATTAATTTTAACAAGTTATTTGAAACTACATTTTTCTAATTATTTTTCTTCAAAATTACAATTACTCATCACTTGAAATTTCAAATTTTCCCATTAATGCATTTTTGAGTCCCAAATTAATTCAGATCACATTTTCCAATTACTTTATCTTCAAAATCATACTCACCTATCACTCAAACTTATAATTTTTATTCAAAAACATATTTTTGAATACTTAGACATTTCAAGCCATTTAAAATTATAATTTTGAGTCATAAGTTAGTTTAAATTATATTTTTTAATTAATTTATCTTCAAAATTACAAATTATTACTTGAAATTATAATTTTATACATTAATCACTTTTCAAGATAATTTTGATTCATTGCAATTTACATTTTTCAGTTAAATTATTTGAAGAAGTAATGCTACACTTACAAATTACTTATACAAATTCATTTATATAACCTGATGTGATATTATTATAGGACCACTATATCACGTATAATAATTAATGTAATGTATTACTAATATTTATTTGTACAATTACATCATGTCGAATAAATTTATATGATTATGTTTATATAGATTTTATATAAATGTAATATTATTTTATTTGAAGTTATTTTTTAATTACAAGATATTTACAATGGCCCCTCGAATTTTTTTTTTCTAGCCAATATTCCATCTGAATATAAAACTAATACAGATCTCCTAAAACTTAACTTCAGTTTTATTTCTGTTAACGAAAAAATTATATACATACACCCTAGAAATGAATAGTGCCTTTTATATTTATATTTTAACAAATACTTTTAGTTATATTATAATATTTAGAAAACTTAATTTTTATTAAATTTGATATTTTTATTAAAACTTAATATTACGATATCTTGCTTATGAGTTCAAAAATAACTTATAAATAATATAAAAAATCAATAGATTAATATTTGATTATATTAAAGGTTAAAATTGAAATAAGAAATTTTAGTAAAAAATAAATGAAAAAATAAAATTTTCTAATAAATTTAAAGAGACATATTTCTATAATTTCAAGAAGATATAGAATCAAAATTTTAAACTATTAAAATTTAAATAAATCTTGTGAAACTTAAAAAAAATCATATTGATGTCCATATCTAAAACAATAATATAATTGTATAAAATTAAATTTCTCATATAATTAAATAATATAATATATATTTATATCAATCAATTATGAAAAAACCAATAAATAGGTGGATATATATCTACCTATTGAAATAATTAATAAATATTTGATGAAATTAAACTAAAATAATTAATAAATATTTGATGAAATTAAACTAACTATGAAAATTTGAAAAAAAAAATGTTCTTAATTGTTATGACTTGTTAATAAAACTATCTTTTAGAAAAATTTATTTTTTACTAAAATTTCTTATTTTAATTTTAACCTTAATATAATCAAGTATTAATTTATTGATTTTTTATATTATTTATAATTAATTTTTGAACTCATAAACAAGATATTATGATATTAAGTTTTAATAAAAATATTATATTTAATAAAAATTAAAATTTTTAAATATCATAATATATCTAAAAAGATTGGTTAGGATAGGGAAATAAAAGATAGTGTTCATTCTTAAGGGTTATAAATGTAATTTTTCTATTAAAAAATAAAGTTTTTATAAATATTATCCCATAATAAAATCTCACCGTTATGTTATATATCAAGCTTTAAGTCTCTCTTCAATGGATAACGTATATAAATGAGTGGCCGGTATTATAAGCTACAAAACAACGAGATTAACTTCTCCATTTCACAACCATCATGGTTGTGACATCCTTAACTGCTCTATCTTCTCTCCAGACCAATCTCCACACTCAACTCTTCACCTCTTGCAACCAGATTTCACCTTCACTTGGTCTTTTCCACCAACTTCAAACCAACTTCGCAAGACTTGGCACACCCAGAAAAGTTCCAAAGTCATCTTATGGGGTCCTGTCTGTGAGAGCTTACTTGGAGAACCAAAACTCTCTCTCTAGTTTTGCTAATAAAGTCATTGGCTCTTTGCCTGTTATTGGCCTGGTTGCAAGAATTCTCAGTGATGAAGGTGGTGTTGGCAGTGATATTATTGATTTTGCCGAGTTTCGGAGAAGGGTTGGCAACAAATGTGGCATAAACGATTCTAAAGCTTTCTATGAATTTCAAGAACGGCGGGGACGGGTACTTGTTCTTAAATTTTTGTTCTCCTTGTTTGTTTTTAATTTATGATCAAGAGTACAATAGGTTAGGTTATTTTTGTTTGATAATAAGTAATGGTTTTATTTATTCTTTGATTTGCCTTGCAATTTCGTATTAGGATTGTATTTCTACTTGCCATGAGCTCTTGGTTATATTGGTTATTGTTGAGTTGGGTATTGGTCTTTGGTAGGCAGGGGATCCTTTGAATGTTTTGATGTGGTGTTGGCTAGCTGGTGTTGGTGCTGGTCTGCTTAAATCTGAGGAGATTTTGGAGGGGGCAGCTAGGCTTCGTCTTTCAAATGATGTTGAATTTGAAGAGCAGAACTTCATTGCCTCGATGAACGAGGCCAAAGAGGTTGGTTCATCTTTTTTGTTCTATTTACTATCAATTGTAGATTTTTCAATGTGCAAGTTTAGCTCTTGAACTGAGTAAGTGGTTTGTTTAAAGCTCATTTAGGTACCCATATTGTTTAACATAGGAACTCTTGTCAGACTCATGTACGCTCGGAGATTCAGTGCTCTGTCTTTTTATCTGCTCTAATGTGGATGTTACTAATTTTGCAAACTAAATAGAAATCTATAGACCAAGTAGCTTTGCTACTATCTTTGTTGGAAAGAATCTCAAATCCAATATTAGACTACAAATTATTTAAGTTTGAGAAAAATGCTAATACTCACAACATCACTTCCTATGTTGTCATAAAGCCTAGAACATACATGCAAACTCTTAGAAAGAAATACCATTGAGACATTATAGATTTAATTACTGCTTCAGATGGTTTAACTGTTTCCTGTCATTTTCTATTGGCAAGGATCGGCATTTTAGCATTAACTCTCAATAGCTTAGAAATTACAAATATCATGGTATATTATGCATAATGATCTTCCATGTTTGTTCTGTTGAAGGCTTCCATATGTATATTGGTTCGTTGGTTTGGTATTGGCCTATGTTTTTATTTATGTTCATTCATTCTCTATACGTACTTCATAACAGTTGTAAACATAATGTAGAGACGAGCTAAATTAAATGCTGCAACCCCAACCATCCCCATGGAGATTCGGGCTGAGAAGGCTCTGGAAGCGATTTATGTTTGTTGCTTTGGAAGGGATCCTGTAGAAGAGGAGGACGAGAGACTACTAAATACCATACTTTGTGCTGTTTTCCCGTCAGTTAAGCGGCCAGATATAGAAAGGATTGTCAAAGAAAAGGCAAAGAAAGTAGCAGAAGGCAGTGATGAGAACAGTATTCCAGAACCGATGCCCTTACCAAAAGAAGCTGTAGAACGGCAAATGAAGGACCTTGAATTCCTTCAGCAAAACAGAGACTCTTGAATAATGTCCTGACTTGTAAGTTGCATGATTAAAATAGTTTCCCAATGGAACTAAGAAAAGGGCTCCTAAAATTCTCATTGTTCAGGTATTAAACGTGAATAATAGATTGGAAACACAAATGCCCTTATGTAGAATTTTGTTCCAGTAAAGAGCATTGCAGACTGAAGATTTTTTTATGCCTTCGCCTATTTTCTTTTTTTAAATGATTCTTCTTGTTATTAGAATGTAATTAAAAGAAGTTAACGAACAACTGAATTGCCGTGATGAGGTAATAAGAGGGATATGATTTGCCAGTCAGTATAATTGATAATAGAAAGCACTTCATATTCACACTCTCCTTGTGTCAAAAGAGTTCAAAAATATTGTTCTCTATTTCAAAAAAGGGATTATCATCGTCAACCATTACAATTGTGACTGAAGTCATGTAAACAACCCACCGTTAAAATATTTTTAAAAAATAGGAACAATTTTAACCAAAACCATAGAAGATGGAGTCTATAATGCAACTATGGCAGTAGTTTCACACACAGATGATAAAGTAGAAGGTTGGAGAGTAAAAACCGTACGTTCAGTCATTACAGTCGTTCACTATTACAAGAAGGGAACCAACCACTGACCCCGGCAAAAGTACATAATTTTAGAGAAACCTCGTTGACACAACAAGCTTAAGACTCAGCATAATTATATACACAGAAGCATGAATTCTGAAAGAACGAAGATATATAGAAGTTTCTACCATGCCGGTGGAGAAAGGTCAAATTTATAAAATGATAAACRCATGTATTAATAKTGAACATAAAACTTATGCTGACAAGTGTAATGTACAATTTMATAACAATAATGGACGATTATRAGACCTATAAAAAGTAAACTTGTAACGATGTGAATTGGAACAAAGATTTCGGACTTGTATATGAGAAAAAACGTTACAAGTCCAATGTTTGACAAAAAGGCTCATGGTTACTTCGCCATGACCTTGACCTGGAAATATCAATGCTTGTGGTTACTTTACCATGACCTGAAAGATGAAAAAAATTTTAAGAACTAAGGTACCTGAGCATCAATAGTGGTACCCGAAATATGAGGATTCAAAGCATGATTTGGCATGTAACGCCATCCTTTGGAGCTGGTTGTGGAAACCAGACATCACCACTATAACCTGAAAATTCAATTGAAAAGAAATCTTGAAAACTTCAGTCACGTCTTGTCTGCAAAATTTCAGTTGTGAAGTAGTCTTGAAAATGTTGAGTTGTAATCAGCAATCGTCATGAAACTGTAAGATGATCCAATCTTGTTGAGCTTATGTAAGTAAACATTTTTTTGGTGAAAAAAATCTCTCTTTCAAGATTTATCACAAAATCAATAGATTTTTTTCTGTGAGATATTCTTCCCCTAACTTCTCATTCAAATGATAAAGGAAATTTATAACTTTTGCTTTGTCTTGCAAGGAAGTGTGGTTACCTTCCTTGATGTTTTCTTCAACATTTATTGCACGTAAATGGCTCTTCACACTTATAGGCCATGATAAATATTTGTCTGTTTTCCATCAAAAGCAACAAACTGGAGGCTTGCTATGTTTGTCATTCAAAATATTCTTCAAACGCTCTTTGTCTTTTTCTTTTCTTGTTTCTTCATTTGTTTTCTTCTCCTCTATAAAAAGAAAATAATGTATTGATATGAAAGAACTAATAGAGTGATGATCATAGAACATAATCATAAAATCAATTAGTTAAAAAATGCAGAATGCCTTCATACCTAGAACTATTCGTGCTAATAACGTTTTATGTAAATAATAAAAATAGTATGAATGATAATATTGCAAGAATTAAAAACATGGAGGTGAAAGATTAGCACTAAAGTAACATAAACGAATAAAGCAAAGCAAAGAAAATTGGACNGAGAGAGAGAGAGAGAGGCGTGCAACAATGTACACACTAATTGCTCCACTCCAATGGCTATTTATAGCCAAGGCTTTCACAGCCAAGCCTAGCCAATGGAAAGCTGATGAAAGTGTAAAGCCAAATAAAGAATTCAAGAAATATTAAATACCTATCATTTTGGCCCCTCTTTCTTTAAGCTAATACTCATTCTTTTCACTTTGGCCCTTCTTTCTTATGACAAATACTAATCAACTCGCTAGTCAGTTTTGCCACATGAATCTACCAAGAGAAGAGGTGGAAAGCCACCACTTCTATTTTAGTATAAATTAATATTAGAAAAAAGAAAATTAAAACATAAATCTTGTTATAATTTTAGTACAAATTATAATAATAAAAAATAAATAAGTATACAAACATTTAGGGGGTATATTCAATTAAGACTTTTAAAGACTTTTTATAACTGAATGACTTTTATAGACTTATAGACTTCTAATGACTT
>JANLJB010029474.1:0-15492 GCA_026212285.1 Bursera cuneata
TTTTTTGGTTTGTTTGCAGATTTTCTACTTGGTTGGGTTTGGCCTGTTTTGCTTAGAGTCACTTCTAAGCCTTTGGGTTATTCAGGTAAGAGAAAAAATTCATCGGTTTCACTTATATACTATATCAACTTTCATGGAAATGATAGTTGTCCATGAATTAATTTATTCAACAGTTGATTTGAATAAGTCTTTCCTTTTCTCTCAAGTGGGAAAGTTCTCGTATACCCTTTCTCCCTCACTTATTATTGTTTCCTTTCCATACTATTTTACGTTCGGTGGCACCCATGTGAAAGTAATCTACAAGAACCCTATACTTGCCCTGTCTGTCGTTTTTGATGTATTAACTATAGCTTTGAGATAACTGATTTGTATTATTTGATAACTTGTATATGCTGAATGATAAAACAGCTCCTCTGGACGCTATCCAACAATATGGCTGTTAAAAATGGCTTCAATTGACATGGGAGTTTTAAGCATATATACTCATTCTATATATATAATACGGTTGAGCTGCCAAAGGAGTTGTCACTGATTTTTAATGCACATAATTTTGTTTTGGAGCCCTTTCTTTCTATTTCTTGACTCATTTCTTTTATGTTTCTGGTTTTTGGTTGTGCAGAAAATCTATTTGTTTTTCAGGGGCAGTAAGTGAGATGATTTTGGATTTTTCCAATTAGAAGTTGTAGCGCCAGCATGCTGGAGACTTGTTTAGTATATATATTCTCCTCCTACGAGTGTGTCCATTTCGTTATTGTGCTGATTATAAGGTTTTAATTTTTTTTTAAATAAATTTTTTTTTTAGGTTAAAGATTGTACAAGTTGATAGAATAATATGTTTGGTTGATGTGTTCTAGGTACTTCTCAGCTTTTATCTTTGTATTCGATATATAACATACTATTGTTCTTTTCTATTGATCCATATGAGACAGTCAATCCTTACGGAGAGGACAGATTTATAGAGTGATAGTCCAGCAAAATAAGGAAGCACCCCCGTCACCAAATGAATGCTCATAGATGATCCTACACTGTCAAAATACAGCAAAATCACTCTTATTTTATTTGAATTGCCTGTTAAAAATTTTCTTGTTATTGATCTATCATAATGGTTTCGGATCACCCTATCGTATACCAGCAATTTATTGTTGAAAAGTAATGTGACTATATTTTTAATAATTGCAGCAGCACTTCAACTTTCAAATTAACCATGTGCACTCAGTCTCCAGCGCAAGACAACAGAGCTTTGTGATCGAAATTTGGACACAAAATTCAAATGTGGACCCTATTAATTTTAATCGAAAGTGAATGACATCACGACATTATGATGTACAATGTTTTCAAATAAACCACGTACAATTTTGTGACGATTTAGATACAAAAATTCAAACCTCTGGACCCTAGTACTTTGTACAAGCACAGCATAAACCCTTGATCTCCAGTAAAAAGGAAAAAAAAAAAAAAAAAGAGAGAGATGAAAGTCCTTTTATTTAACATAATTTTGATTGAGTTATTACAAAATAAAAGACTGAGTGTCTTTATATATCTCAAGTTTATATATGTAGCATTATCATAGTGTATTAATTATTTATTATATAATCATCACTTAGAAATAAACAAATTTAAAATTGCCTTTATCAAAATAATCGACCAGCTGGTAATTTGTACAAATATGAGTTTGGCTCTAAAGCAACAATTAATAGTAAATTAGGCTGGCAAGCATTAGAGTATTGACTTCTACGCAATACGAATTGTTAATTTAAAGGTAAGTGATCAGCCCCTGGGCCGATCAATGCACTATATTTTATCCAAATAGTTACACTCATGCCCACAGATTTCTTATTATTTCATGTTGTTTAGACTAAAGTTCAAACTGAGTCCAAGTTAGGTTGAGTTTGATTCAACAAATAAAAAAATACGTACAAGTTTTAAAATCCATTGAAATTGACCCAATAAGATGTGAGCTTAAGTTGAATTCTCACTTGTCAAACTCAAATTCAACTTCACAACTTATATTAATAATATTAGGATCATGGAACTTCAAGTCTTGTTAATTAGATTAATATATACAAGGTGTTCTACCTCAAGAGAGTATATATTAAAAACTGATGAATTAATTTCAAGTTTATCAGAAAGCTACTTCTACATTGATTAAGTATTTAAGAGTCCTTGAACAATAAAAGAAAGGCTAAAATGATAAAATTCTAATAAAAAATCCAAAAAAAAAACCCATCACGTGAACAGTAAACCACAAACTTTATAAATTAACAAAAAAATTTCAAATGGTTACGTATTACTATAAATTTCTTTGATTTATTATAATACGTATCAATATATAAAATGTTGATAATGTTATCGGATTAATATCGTTCCTTGACATGAATGGAGTTAAAAGTATGATTATGATGTTAATTAACTTTAATTTTTCAACCATAATAGACTGTTTTGTTCTTGTGTCTATGTAGAAAGGATGAATAGCTTGTGGTCCTCAATTCAATAGGAAGACTAATCACTTTTTGATCAAAGACAGCGACTCTGGAAAGTATATTCCAAATCCATAGATTGAACTGGATGGCAATGCACAGGGCTCCATATCTCCTCCACCCCTCAGCCCCAAACGCCTAATCTTCAATCAGCCACCATCTTCTTGCCACGTGTAATCCCAAATATCCAAAACTGCAACAAATGACCACCAAAGCTTCTCCATGCCTTTGCCTATCACAAATGCCATCACCTCATCAACAATTCAATCTTTTTTCATTAATAATATAAATAAATATCTGAAATAGTTATTTTTTTGCTTTCTCAAAGAAAAAACAAAAATAGTTTTTGTGAAATGACATTTTAGTCCATCGAGTATTCAATTTAAGTCCATCCATGTCCCTCGTTTTAAGTCCTTTTCGCTCCTAAATATTACCTCCAAATTTGTCCAAAACAAGGGGTAGTCTCAGAAACCCACAAACAGAAGACACATCAGCCTTCCATCACCAAGGAAAAAACTGTTTTCTTCCCATCCAAACTGCCATCTGTTTTCTGTCATCAACCTCTTATTTTGTGTTCCAAAATTTTCCCTGGAAAAGAATCCAAATTTATCATCACCTCATGCCTCTTTTCAGAACTAGCTAAAGTGTTCCAAAACCTCCATTTTGCACTAACTCTCTCTCTCTCACACTGAGAAAACAAACTGAATTGAACTAGAGAGAGACCAGACCAGACCAGACTAGACCATGGCCATTTGTACAGTTTACACAACCCAATCCCTGAATTCAACATGCTCAATCTACACACCAACAAAAACCCACTTAGGATTTCACCAGAAGCAAGTAGTATTCTACAGCACTGGCAAGAGAAACAGCAGGAGAGGCAGCAGCAACATCAGCACGTGCCCATATGTTATCACATGTGCAGCTGGTGATTCTCAAACAATTGTGATTGGTCTAGCAGCGGACTCAGGTTGTGGCAAGAGTACCTTCATGAGGAGGCTGACCAGCGTCTTTGGTGGTGCAGCAGAGCCACCAAAGGGTGGCAACCCTGACTCCAACACACTCATCAGTGACACCACCACTGTGATATGCTTGGATGATTATCATTCCCTTGACAGAACTGGGAGGAAAGAGAAGGGTGTGACTGCACTTGACCCAAGAGCCAACGACTTTGATCTCATGTATGAGCAGGTCAAAGCTCTCAAGGATGGTGTTGCTGTTGACAAGCCAATTTATAATCATGTTACAGGGCTCTTGGACCCTCCCGAGCTCATCAAACCTCCCAAGATTCTTGTTATTGAAGGTCTGCACCCAATGTAAGTACAATTATCATCCCTGCATGGGTTCCATGAAACTGATTTTGATACTTTCTTGCTTGTGCTCATCCATGTAAGAATCTGCTGCCTTTGTCTAAAATCCTAGAATATGTTACGGATATTTATTTATTTATTTATTTTATATATTGAATATTTTATCTGTTTTGGACATTAATTGTATGGCTGAGGAATGATAACCGTCTATGTCAACTACTCACCTCACCCTTCCCTAGATGGGCCTTTATGATGTTTTGGCCCATTTAATATTTTGTTATTAACCACTTCAGCCTTTACCAACAAAACGCCTTTGGGCCCATTCTTACAATTAGCCTAACTCCTTTTAAGGGAAAATTAACTAGAATAATTAGCCAACTTATTAACAGTCTCTCAACACTTATATAATTATATAGCTAAATTTGAAGATCAAAATCTTGTTAAATGGGATATTTTGTAGCATTTGGGAATTCAAAATCCTCCATTCTTGTTTTTGTCTTTTATTCTATGGAATCATAAAGCATAATTGAGTCTTGATTTAGGATCCGAGGAATTTGCAACATTAACAACGATATCACACTCACATTGTAAGATGATCTAATCTGCAATGACCTATTTAAAAAATCATATTTTTCTAATAGTATAACGTTCGAAGCTATAATCAGTATATGTTATAATTTTGGTTCCTCCAAACTAAACTACTATTTTATAAGTTTTGACCATACAACCTTTGTTCATGACAAAAACTATATATATAAAGGTGTACATGTTCAATCCATTTAATAATAAATTTTGGCACAAAAATGCAGGTTTGATCAACGTGTGAGAGACCTCTTAGACTTCAGTATCTACTTGGACATTAGCAATGAAGTCAAATTTGCATGGAAAATTCAGGTATATAACTCCTCATCTATTTATTATGATTCCTTTGAAGGATGAACAAATATGGGTACGTTTGCTCATAGAAAAAGAAATCGAAGTCCTTATGAGTATAGAATGGATCTGCTTCTCTTCTTTTCTACTTACTGAACTGTTGAATTACAATGTCTTTGTGCATGACATGAATGTGAATCTGACTAATATACAATTTAATTTCAATCGTTGCAGAGGGACATGGCTGAGCGAGGACACAGTCTTGAGAGCATCAAAGCTAGTATTGAAGCACGAAAACCTGATTTTGATGCTTATATTGGTAAAATAGAATCTCTATATATGTTTTATATTTATGTGTGTAATGAAACAAGTTAACTAAACTAAGTTTATTCTTGTAAATGGTGCTGCAGATCCACAAAAGCAGTATGCTGATGCAGTCATCGAGGTGTTACCGACACAACTGATCCCGGGTGATAATGAGGGAAAGGTTTTGAGAGTTAGGTTGATAATGAAAGAAGGGGTGAAGTATTTCAACCCAGTTTATCTGTTTGATGAAGGCTCAACTGTCTCATGGATTCCATGTGGAAGGAAGCTTACTTGCTCATACCCTGGCATCAAATTCTTCTACGGCCCCGAAAGTTACTTTGGCCATGAGGTAATCGTCTACTGATGATCGCTATAAGTTAAAAGCTCATTGTGTAATGATCTATTCTTTCTTATATCTGTTTAAGGTTTCGTGTAAATAAAATGTTGGAATGACCTGTTGTGTTGTGCTCTTAGGTGTCTGTTCTGGAGATGGATGGGCAATTCGACAGATTAGATGAGCTGATATACGTCGAAAGCCATCTAAGCAACATATCTACCAAGTTCTATGGAGAAGTGACACAACAAATGTTGAAGCATGCAGATTTCCCAGGCAGTAACAATGGTACAGGTCTCTTCCAAACTATAGTTGGATTGAAAATAAGGGACCTTTATGAACAAATCATTGCAAGCAAGGCTGCAGCTCCAGTAGAAGCAACGAAAGCTTAAAATATTTAAAATGCAACAGTGCCTTGGTATTGCTCAAATTAAAGCATTTTCCTACTAGCTCTTCCATTTTTTTTGTTTTACTATTCTCTTTTTCTCTTTTTCCAACGAGTTGAGTGTTAGGCAATTCCTCTCGTAAGACACTCCTATGTATTTAATTATTTTCTGTTGTAATCTGTGGAGACTTGTTAATACAGAGAAGCAAAAGCCGAGATGAAATTTAAGTTAAAGAATCAAGTTGATAGAACTCATCTTTTCTTAGTTGTTATTCATCTCCATGCTGCTTAGCTCAGCTGCTGACTCTTTCTCAGCACAATAACTGCCTATCAAGTCTTATCTCTCTGTTATTCTCTACTAATGGTTGTTGGATCAAATTCCACATATTAAAATAATAATAAACTCACAAACTTTGTATACCATCTGATATATCAGTTACCATTCCTTAACAAACATTATCATAAACAGGCCTTGTTAACTTTGAGAAACAGAGAGAGAGAGCTTATGGGAATTGGTAAGTAAAAGAAAGAGATATTATATGTAATGAATAAAAACTGAATCCATATAACTGCGTTGCTTTGCTATTTGTAGGGCTCAATTTTAACCAATGCCATCCAAACTTTTTGATACTATAGCCATTGTTTGACTTTGGGAGGGACTAGCAAGCTTGCATTCAAGAGGCAATTCATTGGCCATTGAAAAACTGAGTGAAGAATTTCAACAATTTAAAATAAGTGGTATTAAATGTACTTAAAACTTGCCTCATTAGAGACATTACTCGAAAAACTTTATGGGATATAATTTGGTTAAAGGGAAAAAGGGTTAAATAGACATAAGTTTACTATAACAATTGTTTCTAGAGAAATAATGAGATGCTCTCTTTCATGTTTACTCCAAAAGTCAATGCCAACTTCTCTAATGTTGTTGAAATTGGTAAGGCTTTCGTGAATAAATCAACAATGTTATAAAAAAAAGTTAAAAATCAATCTTTCGATGTTACGAGTTTTTAATTATAAAATAATATTAGTGAAATATGTTTAGTTTTGTCTTTGCAAATATGTATTTTTTAATTAAAACGACGTTACCAATAGTATTTGTAATCTTCTATTAGGTATTATCAATGATTTTGACTAATTTTTATTCCCAACTTATTGAATGTTAGATGCCCATTTCGAATCAAACTCTATAACAAGTCTACCTTATAAACTAATTTTATAGATTGTCAGAAGTTAATTTTTTGAATTAAAATTGAAAATTCTCAGATGTGTAATAAAACTTAATAACAATGGATTGACCTTGATTATTGTCTCTACATTATATTTGCTGGTGCTACAAGAGATAATAATACGTGCATGAACATGTACACAGATACTCGGAGGGGTGCAATAATCTCAAGGGAGGAGAGCTGCAAAGTAACCTCCTGAAGGTTCAGCCAACTATTGCAAGCAAGCTATACCGGACTGCTGGCACTGAGCAAATCAAAGAACCGAAAATTCCGGTGAGAGCATAAGCAATGGCACAAAACGGGAGAGCCTCTGGTTCCTTGGCTGACAAGGCAGCTGTTCCCAGTCCATGAGCACTGAAAATAACAGTAGAAATACTTATAAACAAAGAGTAAAATTGAAGCACAAAGGCATGAATCAGAGACTTCCAAGAAGTTAACAAGAAAAGGCCAAAGAGAGAGTGGTGGTGATATTAATAAGATGTAAATGCATATCCATTAATTGCATACAAAAATGACATTATCATTGGTAGCATATGTTAAAAATTTTACTATAGGCATGAAAAGTACCAACCCAGGCAGTGAAATATCATGTTAAGTTCTCACTGATTCATAAACTATGGAATTACATACCTTGATGCTGTTGCTATTCCTCGAGCAATAGGATCACGAAACTGTAATTTGTCAAGAGTTGCTTGCACAAAATTTGCCCCAATCAAACCAGTTACTACCACAACAGCCGCTGTGAGAGATGAATTGGCACCTACAAAAAATATCGGAAACGTTTCTTTCAAAGACAGTATTGAGTTGCAAAATTTATTATAAGCACTAACTTGTGTGCCTAACATTATAAATTAAGCTGTGTAAAATAGATAACATATCATAGAAACAGATTGACACAAGCTGCTTGGCTATGATATTTGAGAAAGATTTGCATGCCTGTAACTGCAGAATAAATAAAAATATAGTACCTTCAAACAGTGACACAATACTGAGGGCTAATGCAACGGTGATACATCTGGGTAGAATAGAAATGGTCAAAGTTGGTTCTAATCCAACAAGACGTCCAACAAGAGCGGTTGAATACAACGAGAATAATGATGATGCAATGACAGACAGGAAAATTTCAGCTGCATGTCTCTTAACAAGCTGAAAAAAGTAGCAAAACTATAATTTCATGAAAGAAAAATTTTCATTAATTTAGATCAACAATTCATGAAAATTAAACAATAAACTAAATAATAAAACACAAACAAATATAATGTAGTTTTATGGCAGAGAGTGCGTGCATTTGAGTAAACCTTGTAATGGATTAGTTGTTCAGATTTGCTCTGCTGGATGGTGACAAAATGTAGAATTAGAACTTTACAGTGTGAATTCCTACAACTAGTGGATCAATATCAACCTGTCCTGATGTTTTATGACATCTATTCTGTTCTGTTTCTGTTGTCTCTACCTTATCATTTTCTAATGAGGAAAGAATAGGTAGCTACCTTTCTCTGTTTAAACATTGAGAAGGCAAAAGAGAGTATAACAGATCCCAAAAATCCCATTAAGACATCACCAGCTCCCGGATTAGATGCTGCCTTTGTTAGGTAAGAACCTGTATTTATTGAAAGAAAAATTACCATATCCACATACAGAACGTAGATTTACATCAAGCTGAACAATTATAAAAGACAATATAAATACCTTCAATTTATATGTTAAACACTTTCTAAACTTTGCTAGAATTTGAACCAGATTTACTGTCATTGTACAATTATGATAACAATTTTCTAATGCTTCTCTAATAAGTTACTGCACTAATTATACGTTCTTAGACTTAATTGCAAGTAAGATGACCATGGTCTCAACCTTTCCATACTAATAATCATAATTTTGTACAACTTTCTTGCTCAGCCCTCATAAAAAGATTATTAGAACAACTGATATATGCACAGATTAATGGCGCAGTGAAGAAAATGTTTGGCTAGACATAGCGTTCTGTTCAAAGAACTTTTAGGTTTTCTCATTAACTTTACCTTGTAGGATCATATGGCATTTTGATAGGATGCCAGCCTTACTCTAACAGTGAGTATAAGACACAGCTAATAGATTTTATCATGCAGGAGAACGTATCAAATTCAAACAATTGAAAGAAAGAGAAAAGGTAAAGCAGAAGTCAGAGGACAAAATCATGCAAGATTGTTCGTCAAACTAATCTATATGTTAAACCTTGTAATAATAGCTTTTCGTTTGATATACTGAGTGCAAGAGAGGTGAACTAAACGAGTGATATTGGAACTTTAACTTTCAAGTATTACCTAGAACAGGATCAAGTCCAGATTTTGAGAGGTATCCAAAAGCTACTGCTGCCAACTCTGCAGATAGTGTACAACAAATGATGGGATGGAAAACTTTCTTCACATCTGATGGCAGCCTGGAAACAAACATAGTGACAAAAGAGTAAGATTCTCAAACATGAAATAATGTACTTCTAAATTATTGTTTGTTTACAAACATAGCTCTCAAAATTATAAACTGAAGGAAAATGAAATTATACCCAGAACCAACCATGTAGCCTAACACAGTAGAAGCTAGTAGGAATGGGAGGCATGTTCGAGCACTTGTTCCCAGGACGGTGGGGTAGAACAATGCAGCAACAAATGAAATAAGAAAGATGCCACTCCATGACCACAACTCTGTGGGAGAAAAAGGTGGAGGTTTTGCCATAGGTTCAGCATCAATCATTTCTGTTTTTACAATTTTCCTCACTGCAATAGCTGTAAAGCCCGCAACACAAAGTGATGCCAACCACCCTCCAGCTGCAGGAAACCAAAAAACACTAACATGTTATGCATCAAACTCCCAAAAAGATAAAATGGTTCGTACCTAGATACACAGATGCTATGTGACCTGAACAGCAAGAAAAAGTCCAATCTAATAACTTATTCCGTATCAGCTAGAAGAATAAATATCAAGTTTTTAAGAAATTAGCTTGTTGATCTTTCAGGCCTAAGATTTTGTATGAAATATAATTTTGCAGGACATGAACACTATCCAAATTCAATCTAAAAATTTCCAGTTTTCTCTGTAACAGAACAGGTTATGGTAAAAATTATAACAATAGCAACATGTGGTACCACAATTTCATGTCTATATGTTCAAATCACTTGTTGGACGCAAAAGGGTGACCTCTATGTTCATGTCCTTGTTTCGTTTAGTATTACTTTTTCCTTAATTTTAAAAAAAAAAAAATCAACCTAGAATGTATAGAAATGTAAGGTTTTTTGTCAAGGATACACTACAATTTGTAATCGTGGTGGAGTACAAAACGAGATTGAAGTCTAATTTTCTCTGTAAAACTGAATCAAGTTAGGTACATGTCTCTTTCATTTTTTACCAAGTAATATTTGAAGTAGATATATGATGAGTAACAAATAAATTGACTTAAAAACAATATGAGACTTAAAGACAAAGTCTATATACAAGCCGCATTCGTGGCTTCAATAAACTCCTACATTTGTTTTGTTCACATAAACTTCAATCAATCATTACTTACTTCTCAGCAAAGTAAAACTTAATAGTAACAGAAACAGTAACTAAGAAAACCAAGTAAACCAAAATGCAAAATAATAAAATAAATAAATAAAATGTTACCGATTATGAAGCAAATTTTGAGGCCTGAAGCGGCAGGAATATCCCTAACCGAAAGTGGCAAAACCACTAGAGATGGAACATAGAACAATGGCAACCATCTCTGAATGAACAAAAGCGCCGGTTGAAAGAAGTTCATCAAATTCGTTGCCGCGGCCGGGACAGTAGCATCAAGAATCATCAACACAGAGAATATGCAAAACATTCCAAACAAGGCACTTGGAAACTTTATAGCTGCGGCCAAAAACGCCTTCTTCAACAACTTGTCCGTGGCAAGAATGATCCCAAGCGACACAAGCAAGTGCAGAAACCCCACAACCTGGCACACGTAAACACATCACAGAACGTTTAAAAAAAAAAGTCAAAAGAGAGTAACAAACGCCATGAGAGCATGACACGCAACGCAACTTGTTGGGAGATAGTTGAGGAAGTGATAGTGCCGCCACCATCTGCACTCATAGAATCAACTGAAAATTTACGTGTATGGTGACTCTCTTTAGAATCCATTTGCAGGAATCTGGAGTTGTGTCCAAGAACTCTGATGGGCACGTCCGGTTTCGTGAAACTGGAGAGTTTATGTAAGTGTCTGGCGCCATCGAAGGCAACAAGTGTCGCCTTCCTAGGATGGATGCTGTGGAAACTTGGCTTTGAAATGAAGCAACCTGGGGAAGGCAAGTTGGAAAGATGTGATATATTTTGGGCTGAGGCTAATGATGGCGTGCTGGTAGCCATGGAAAGAGCAGAACTCCAACTCAAGTGGCTGAAAATTCAAAGGAGATGCCATTTAAAAATAAATAATAATAATAATAAAATTTTGGATAATTTGTATGGACCTGAAAGGACGTCGAGTTTGTAAAGAAGATAGGGGAATTGCTATAAAACAGCCGCGCCATTCTTCCACGTAAACTTCCAACCACCCCAGACGTTTGAAAATATTGCAAGTATCTCCCTTTGTGTTCTGTTATTTCTCAAAGCTAGAATATAACTATATTAATGAGAATTGATTCGATTAATTAGATTTAAGGGGATTTATTTGTATTTTTATCATAAATTTTTGAATCCAGATTAACCTAAAATACTCACGTATCCGTGTTAAAATCTCGTTATTTTTCGTATATTTGGTGTGATATAATTTTTTAGATGGTTACAATTCATAATTAATAAAAAAACTACAATAATGAGATGTCGGTTTGGCCCAAACCATCCTTTATATTAACTTGGATTCGGTTTACTCCATTTGGGCCTCTCGGCCTGAAAAGGTTTATTTTATATGATTTTTTTTAAAAAAACAAATTATATATATGCTCTTATTAGTAATTATCTTGTAATTTTAATTGAATATATATAATGTTTTTAGGTTCTTTCAAATGCACCAACCACATTGACCTGTGGAGGATATTCTATTCATAATTTCTCAGAGTGTGAAAAGTGTTTTACAGTGCTTAGAGTGTTGCAATTGAGATCAAAGTGCTTTTTTTTTTTTTTTTTTTTACAAATGANTGCTTTTTTTTTTTTTTTTTTTTCCAAATGAAACCATGAAAAATAATATGAATGTGTTGAATCTAAGAAATGGGTTTTACAAGAATTGTTTAAAAAGCTCGACAACGGAAATATCACGATTAAAACGTTTCAGAAATTCTTGTCTCCGATGTCTTCTATGTATTTTTATTATTTTTGGAGAAAAAGAAACATTATAAATTTAAATTAATCTTCTCTTTTATTTCTTTGCTAAAACTCTTTCAACACTCACAAAACACCCAAATTTTAGATAACTTGAAGCTTTTGAGCAAATACAAAATTGATCTTTTGTTTGTTAATAGAGAAAAAGAGCTAAAAAGAAATTATCCAGCTATAAAGATTTGAAAACTATAACTTTACAATTGTTTTTCATTTTTTTTTCTTTTCAAATTTTACTATTTCCTCAATTCACAATCTATTTAGTAAATAGGAGAAGCAAATTTTTTTTCCCCTTTTTGTTGAAGGTGAAGAAAGATGATTGAATATTTGTTGAATATAATCGGATGCCTTTGAAATTATATATTTTTTAAATTTCTTAATGGGCATATTGAGAACTGTGGTTGATTTAGATGGCTCGCTGATTGAGGCAATTAAACTACTGTTAACAACCAATCTACAAAATCAACTTCGCGCAATGTGACACCATTCTTGAGAAAATAATTATCTTTAAAAACCCTTAACCCAATTATAAAAATCACAAAACAAACTCTTATATTCTTGTATTTAATAAGATTACACCACTTTAGATTATAGAAGATTAATTATGCGCGTAGAATTATTTTCTTGTATAAATTCATCCACATTTACCATAGTGTTACTAAATATCTAAATGATAATAATAAATAACAAATCATATAATGAAGCCATGTAATTGGGAGGATCATAAGAAAGGATTGCCAAGGTAGGCAAGTAACATATCAAATCAAATATTTGGGTCCTAAAAGTTGAATTCATTTCATTCATTCACAAAATTTGATCCAATTTTGTAGGAGTATTTGGTCCTCAAATTTGTGTTCATTACCCAGACATGATGTACATTCTAGTCTTGTAAGTCGGTAAGAAAATATCTATATAATCTTTACAATCGATACATGGGTCTACGACCTCGGAAAACAAGTCCACCTGCAAACAGAAGACAGACGGTAACACAGAGAGATAACCTTAAAAAATAGTTGCAAACACAAACTACAACAGTAACAGAAAAAGTAGTAGTTTAAATGACATCAAGCTTCCATAAACAACTGGAAGAGCCAAAAGCAACTACAACTTATCCTCACTGGTACTCACCTGAGACAGGAATCTATGAAAGCAAACATCCCTGTGTTAACCTCCCTGCCGACCCTTTTGTGGATGTTGTTTCCTTCATTTTCTCGTGCAAACATAATGGGGTTTCGACTCTCATTGACGCCTCATCTGGGTATTCAATCTGTTACTCAGAGCTCTACCCTTTGGTGGAAACCATGGCCTCTGGTCTCCACCATATGGGTATTTGTCAAGGTGATGTCGTTTTGCTTCTCTTGCCTAATTCCATTTACTTTCCTGTCGTTTTCTTGGCTGTTTTGTACTTGGGTGCGATTGTTACTGCCATGAACCCACTGAGCAGTTTATCGGAACTCAAGAAACAAGTCACTGAATGTAATGTATGCTTTGCCTTTACTGTCCATGATAATGTTGAAAAGTTGAAGTCTTTGGGTTTGACTGTTGTTAGTGTACCCGAAAGTGTGAATTTTGATTCCAAAGATGTCAAATTCTCAGCTTTTTATAAGCTTCTTCATCGAGATTATGATGTGGTTACAAAACCAGTGATTAGGCAGGATGATACAGCAGCAATAATGTATTCGTCAGGAACCACAGGACCTAGCAAAGGTGCTGTTTTGACGCACAGAAATTTAATAGCTGTGGTTGAGCTTTTTGTCAGGTTTGAGGCTTCTCAATATGAATGGTTGAGTTCAGAGATTGTGTATTTAGCAGTTATACCAATGTTCCATATATATGGGCTATCCGTTTTTGTGTTAGGACTGTTTTCATTGGGGACTAGCATTGTTGTGATGAGGAAATTTGATGCTAATGAGATGGTGAGGGTGATTGATAGGTATAGAGTGACTCATTTTCCGGTTGTTCCTCCAATCTTGGTGACATTGACAAACGCAGCAAAGGCTAATTGTGGAAAAAGCTTGAAGAGTTTGAAGCAGGTTTCTTGTGGGGCTGCTCCTTTGAGCAGGAAAATCATTGAAGACTTTGTTCAGTCTCTCCAACATGTTGATCTAATTCAGGTAAGATGAACAGAGTTTAATTGGACCTTTTTATTTACTATAATTATTTTATTTCTCTTACAACATAGTAAAATGACAAAAATTACTTATGTTTTCATTCTTTTATTTATTTATTCTTTGTTGGAATATAGTAGTTTGAATACGTTGTATGCTGTAAGAGGGGAAGATGTTGTTGTTTTTAATTTATGGTTGAAAAGTAGGTACCTTAAGATTGGCTTGTTGAATTCTTTGGCCAGGTGAGGCTTGATACAAAATACTAATGTGTCAACTCATATAGTTCTATTTCTTCCTTTTTTTGTTTCTTTTTTTTTTTCCCTCCTTTGTTGTTTCTTTGATTGATGGTCCATGCTGGTCCCTTATTTTCAGAAATTTTTAGGCGTCATTTGTATTTTTGTGTGTAGGGATATGGCATGACTGAGTCAACCGCAGTAGGAACACGTGGTTTCAATACTGAAAAGTTCCATAAATATTCATCCATTGGACTTTTGGCTCCAAACATGCAAGCTAAAGTGGTAAATTTGGGTGACGGCTCCTTCCTGCCGGCTGGTTGTAGTGGTGAGCTTTTGCTACGAGGCCCCGGAATAATGAAAGGTAATAAATATTGTAAGTTAAAGTTGTAAATTGTGTTCCGTATTTATCCATGAAGTTAAATTCTGCTAAGCTCTCCCTAGCTTTTCAGGATACTTGAATAATGTGGAGGCAACTATGTCAACTATTGATGATGACGGTTGGCTACATACTGGAGACATTGTTTATTTTGATCAAGATGGGTACCTATATATAATTGACCGTGTAAAAGAGATTATCAAATATAAGGGCTTTCAGGTATAAAATTTATATCCCACGTCATGTTACTCTCAATGAAGTCTGTCTGGCATGATGATGAACAGGAAGAATTAAAATAACATAAATGGAACGTAGTGAGTGTTTTTGATATCTTGTAAGGAGGGCAAGGTTCCATATATCGAGTACACTGATGTTTGGAGAGTGCTTGCAGCAAGTTCTGAGCTAAAAATGTCTTGTCTACTTAATTATGAAATTTTTGTGAAATTTTGTAGTCTTGCTTGACAACATGAACCGTCTGCAGATTGCTCCTGCTGATCTGGAGGCTGGGCTGATTGGCCATCCTGAGATACTTGATGTTGCAGTAACAG
>JANLJB010029476.1:3204-15512 GCA_026212285.1 Bursera cuneata
ATAGATAAATAAATAGATGATAATCAAGAAGATTGCACTGCAGGTGTTGGAAAATGTGAAATTAGATGCAGGTGCAAGTGGATGAGCAACCATCTGTAGGTAGTAGTAGTTAATGCATTCCGATTTAGTTGGTAATTCTTTGACTGTTCTGATATGTTTTATCAGATTGATTACTCACCAGATAGATAGGACTTTTCAAAATATGAGAAGTCCAAAAATTTCTAGATTACATGCTTAAAAATAAATGCATTGAACTGGACCTTACCGTGAAGATAGAGAGCCAAAGATTGCGCATTAACGTAATTTGATATGATTAGCTTCTCGTGCTCCTTTGGACCCCAGTAGTAACCTTGAAGAGAAACTAAATTTGGATGTTTGATGTTCCCAAGTTTCTTTACTTCCCTTGCAAATTCTTTCTTTGCTTTTGCTGTCCCCTCCCTCAACCATTTGACAGTCAATATAGTACCAGAGTCAAGGATAGCTTTATACAAAGTTCCATGACAACTCCTTCCAATGACTTCTGCTGGAGCATGTGAAAATTCTTCGGCTGTGAACACCAAGGAGCCATCAAACAGATGTAAATCCCCAGCTAATTTTTCTGGAGAACGAACCTTGAGCACATCGGGACTCTTGGAGGAAAGTTGGTTTTTAGAAGGCGATGGATTAGAAGAGGACAAGACAGACAAGGGGGAAGACACTCCTTCATCCTTTTTTACTGATTCAGGATAGTAATTGTCTTTGGGCTTTAAAACTGATGAGGTGTCCCCAAAATCATATGCAGAACCCATTCGCGATGATGGTAAAAGATCTTGATGGAGACTAAATGAAGATAACGATGAGTTAACTTTTTTGTTAAGCACAGATGTATTAGAAAGGGGAGAACTCCCCTCAGGAATATTTTTCTCTTTCCCATTCCCAGTCAAAGTGTTCCTCCTATGTCTCTGCCAGGGGACCTTGTAATAAATCATTATGCATAAAAGAGCAACCAAAATAGCACCACTAACCAAACCTACAATCAGGGCAATTTTAGTAGCAGGTTTCATGGTATTCCCATGCTTACCCATATTCAGGACTGGAACACCAGTTGATGATGGTGAATATGGAATGCTCAGCAAGGAATTTCCAGGATGAAATGCTGAATCAGGAAACCGCCTTAAGTTGGAAGGTACCACACCTGAGAGATTATTAGAAGACACATTGAATTCTTTTAGTTCATCTGGAAGGCCATCAGGAATGCTACCTTCAAATTTATTGTTGGACAGGTTAAGATACAGCAAGTTATGAAACTTACTGATCTCTGGAGGCAAATGGCCACTTAATGAGTTATAAGATAAATCAAGGGACAGCAGGCTCAAACTTTGCCCTAAAGGAATATTTTGGATTTCTTGAAGAGGTAATGACCCGGTGAAGTTGTTACCTGACAGGTTTAGATCGGTCAGTTTCATAGAAGTAAAGAAGCTTGGAAGGAGGTACCCATTAATATGGTTAGAGCTAAGATCAATCACTTTCAGTTCAGGGTATGTTCCCAAAACTGCCGGCAGAACACCCTCTAATGAGTTATTGGATACCTTAAATGAAGTGAGCCTCAAGAACTGAGAAGTTTGGTTTGCTAAAGTTCCAGTCAACATGTTAGAACTCAGTTCAATAACTTCCACATAATTCCCCCAACTCTGCATCCTGGACAAATTCCCTGAGAGCCTATTATTACTCAAATCTACAGTGGCACATTGCCCCACCTTAATAGGTAAGGAGCCTGATAATTTGTTTGAAGATAAATTAACCTTCTTCAAAGTTGCAGAGGTAATACTTCCTACTGGACCTGCCACAAATGTAAAACATTAAGAACAGTAACAGCAATATTGTTATTAGTCAAAAGGATTTTGGAGGGAGAAGGTAAATGTCTATTGATAAAACTTTCAAATTGCAAGAATCATACAACGAGTCATCCTCAATGACTTTAAAACTTCATTCTAATGCAAATGAACTTAGAATAGTTTATAAAAAAAAAAGAAAAAAGAGATAAAAAACTTGAGTACATAAATTGGATGAAGTAACTGATCCATCATATAAGATGCATCTTTGTTCCTCTCTTCTTTATTCAAAGCGATTGGGCTGCAGTGTGCTTGTATGGTGTTTGGCTTGTAGCATTTTTGTTTTTCTGTTCTTTTCTTTGTGGACTTCTAATTCATTTTTTTTTTCTCCTTTTTTTATTTTTTCCTTTCATTAATAAAATTTTATGCCATATTAAAATAAAAAAAGGAAGAAAAAAAATCATACAAGATGCATCTCCACAGATTTTGGAAGGACATCATGGTTTCATAGTATGAAAACCATGAAAAGCAAGAGCAGAGGACCAATCAATTAATTTTAGATTACTAAAAGCAACAAAGATGAATTTCCTCCAACTATAGGCAAGCGCCCAACATTAGTACACTGATAATAAGCTCTTTAACAGCCAAAATATAGATTAACCTAGAACTTCGTCCCAGTTCAAGTTAAAGAAAAAAAAAGAGCGCTGTCTTCAAAATCCTTGGTATTAAAAGCTCAAATAGAAGAAAAAAAGTGAACTCTATCCCACAGATTGAGATTCATTTTTTGAAGGTTCATTCTTTGTCCACAAACCATAACTACCATAAATCTTTGCTACTTTTTCTATATTAACCACTAGAGAGAATCTAAATCCATTTTTACAACAGTAATAAACCACAACCAGGTTTTGCATTTTACGAACAGAAATGGTTGTGAACTAGTGGTTTCATTAAATTCTTAAGAAAATAGACTTTTGTTAGGATAGGCTTTACAGTGAAAGTTTCCTTTTAAGGTGTGCCGTTTAGTATGTTTTCATTTTTTTTTTTTTTTTGCACCAATCATGCCTTATATGTGCATTTGAAAATTAGAGATTATTCTTGAAACAAATATTAAGAGTTTCTGAGATTTGTTTTGAAAACAAACTTTGGTTAAATTGAGAAAGAAAACCCTCAAAAATTCCTTTTAATTTAAAAATGATTTTGTATGAAATTAGATTACTTGGACATGAACTACACCAGTATTGTATCTTTTCATTAAGTGCTAGGAATGAATTAACATGAAATACAGCAGTAAGAAGAACAAAAGAAAATTGAGCTGAATACATAAGTAGCTGATGTGTAATTTCTATCTACTAGAATCCCAATTATCTTATATAAATTGCTTTGTTTTTCTTCTTTGACCATTCCTTTTTCTTTTGTAAAGGTCAGATGTTCATAATTCCTATAAGGCTTTTGATGCCACAGTGTTTAGTCTTTTCCAACTTGGAATTTTCCAAAGTTTTCACAAATTTTATTATTTTATCATTTTATCACAATTCTTGGGCTAATCAAATAAGTTTTATACAGTAATATATCATATATATCTAGTTAAACATCCTCACCATGTTCTTTTTCACAAAGTTGACTCATCTCCTTATGTCTCAGTCTAATTTAAGCCATGCCAGTGTTTGTCTTATGCAGCATGGTTTATTCCAAATTTCAATCAATCACATTAGACATAGAAATAAATTAGCCATCATAATAATAAGTCACAAGAAATATTTTTGTGATACCCAAAAGTCCCTCGACCTTCCCTTTGTTCACCGAGTTCTAATCATGGGGTAATACGTCACAACATTGTATTTCATGATTTTGAAATTTTGTTGGTTATAAACTATTTGTTGCACTAGTATATTTTCTCATTCCTATTTAACAAGCTCAATGACTACGGAATAAAGAGAGAAGTGATAAAGTGAACCACTTTGAGGCATATTCTGAATATAGTTGTAAGCCAAAGTTACAGAAAGAGAATGTGAACCAATTTCATGGTAAATATAATTAACTGCTAGAATCAGAATGAGGAAACTGATAGAATTAGAATACCTTCAAGTTGATTATGGCTGAGATCAAGTTCAGATAACATCATTGAGCTTTCTTTTAAAAGAGCTTCTGGTAGAGATCCTGACAACTGATTGGTTCCAAGCTGAAGAATCCGAAGGGAGACAACAAAGTTGAATGATGGTATATTACCCACTAACTGATTATTACTAGCATCAAATACCTCTAAACTGTCGAAATATGGTATTCCATCATGAGCGAAGAGCTCTCCAGGTAAAGAGTTGTAGCTTATGTTTAAATACTGAATTGCAGAAATAAAACTGGAGCTTCCAAGGCCCAAGTCAAGTGAACCAGAAAACTGATTACTGCTTAGGTCAAGATGTACTACTCCACCCAACTGGGACACAATATGCATAATATCTCCATTAAAACCATTAGCCCGCAAATCTAAGTACTTCAACCTCTCAAGATTACCAAAACCAGAAGGAACTATACCTTCAAAACTATTTGAAGAAAGATTCAGAAGCACTAAATTCTTTAATCTAACAATGCCAGAGGGTATCAACCCATGAAAAATGTTCCTTGAGAGATCCAAAAACTCAAGAGACTGAATTGAACCAACGTTTGTGACAGTCCCCATCAACTGATTGTTTGAAACTGATATGTTGCGCAGCATTTTAAGGCCAATAATAGCAGGGAAACTAAAATTTCCAACGAGACCCACATCATTCAGCATAATAGATGTTACATGGCCATCACTACAAGTGATCCCAAACCAGTTCTGTGGACACCCATCAGATGCTTTAGACTTAGACTTCCATGAATCAAGAACTTTCCCAGATGGGTCCTTCTCAATGCCCTTCTTTAGCTCTAAAAGTGCTTCAAAATCTGATTTTCCTAATGCATTCACTATTACCACCACCAACAACACTATTATCAAACTAACTGTCCGCATTTCTTGCAGTGTTCCAATCCCAGAAGTTGAAGAACAACAAGAAAACAAGAAGACAAAATTCGACTATACTAGATACTAGTTGAGGAATTTTAGAGCGAAAACAAGTTGGCAAATTGGTGAATACAAGTACAACAAACAAGTCATGAAACCAAAAATGCATTACAATTGACACAAGGAATGGAACAAGTTGGTCAAAGAATGAAAGAAGCTTACTTTGAATCTAAACTACCACAGCACAATCATTGCTAAAATGATGGAACCAAATGAAGGCAAAAAGTGAAGCAAAAAGGATAGAAAATCATGCAAAACATTCTCCTACATTATGAAGAATAAAGCAGCTGGGCAAAAGTACAAGAAACATATACAACAAACCCAAAAAGGAGAAAGGAGGCCAAAGAGTGTGACAAAGGTTCTGTTGTGTACTTGGAAGATGAGAAGTTGAAGAAGCAACAGTGAGAGTGAAGTAAGAAGCAGCAGATGGGTAGGTGATGGTGTTTATTGTAAGAGATAGGGACAGATTTACATGTAAATATTAAAAATGTAACTTATAAAGTATGAGTTGTACTTTGACTCGGGGCTTTTGTCTGTTCAGAAAGGCAGAAATTTTCAACCACTTTGTTTTGTTCCAATCCCAATGCAGTGGTTAGGCTTTCTATTAGTCATTCAAGCTGTAAAGAGTGTACAAATCCTTGAGGTTTGGGTCAAATTAAGTCAACTCTGATAGGTTTACAAAGACTATCAAGGACGTTCTATTGGTATTTAAAATCTGTTGTTGACCATGTTTGACCAAAAAATTAAGGCAAAGGTATGCATGTGGCAAGAGACTTAGCACCATAGTCCCTGGCCATGGCCTAGGGCAAGAAACAGAAGCCAGAGATGAATTTGATGAGACGGAAGTCGCGAGAATGACCTTATTTCTTTAATTTATTGTTTTTTAATTGCACATTTCATTGGTTAACAAAACATATCTCTCTAATAAATTATATTGTTGTGTAAATTTTTCCAAATGGGCTAAAGGATTTGCATTTACAATTAAATGGGGTGCCAATAAAAAAAAAAAAAATCCATCATTTGTATAGAAACATCATGCCTCTCTCCCTTTTCTCTTCATGGCTAGCATTACAATAGCAATAGAGTTAAAAATAGAATGCTATTGTAGCCCCAAAAACAATCATTAAAGGAAAAAGAATGTAATTAATTGTTGCTAAACTCTGGTTCTAAAAAGTAGGTTATCAATTGTATTTTTATTATTATTAATTTACAAAAACAGCTTAGTTACAAATAAAAATGGTTGACTCAAAATGTCAACACATGGATTTATTAATAACAATGAAATTAGTTGTTGAATATCGAAAAATACTCAAAATATCAACACAATATTTTTCCTCCGCTTTCTTATGAATTTTCTCCCATTCCCTCTTCTATTTCTCTTTCCTTTCTTAGCAGTTACTTTTGGAGACTTCGTTATCCATCAGTACCGGGTTTTATGGAAACTGGCTAAGACAAGCCGAGAGTATTGATCCTGTCCATATCCCCATCAAATTTTGAGAACACCCAAATAGGTTGGGGACTTGTGGAGACTTAGTGCCATAGGAAATTTTTGATAGGCCTAGATAGATGGATCGATTGTTGGGTACCCCATGGGGAGAGGGTCCATGGGTTGCATGCGAAGATTAATCGTGGAAATCAGATATTTACCGTTTATTTCTTGTATGAAGTCTCTATACCATAAAACCTTCCTAAGTATGACTCTCTTTTTCACACAAAGGGGTTTCACGGGTCGGCGTGTGACGATTGTAGAAATCTTCCACAAAGAGGAACATAGAGGAGATGTGTTATGTGTTACACGGGTGGGCATGTGAGGATTGTTTTGGTTTGGTAGGCCTATAGGTCAGGTTAGGTCAGGTCAGGTCAGGCCAGACCAAAACAATGCTGGGTCAGATCGGGACAAGCCTTAAAATAAAATATGGAGGTCTGAGCCAGGCCCAAGCCTGAAACTATTAGAGCTAGGCTAGGCCGACCCAGGCTGGCCTGGGTAGGGACTAGGTCGGGCCGGGCCGTGCTAATAATTTTTTAATTTTAAATTAATAAAATTTTTAAAAATTAGAAATTCATAATTTAATAGAAAAAATAGAAATGTAGAATTTAATAAAAAAACTAAATTCAGAATTTAATTAAAATATTAGATATTAGATATTTTAACTTTTTGGAATATATTTTATATTTTTAACTAAATATACTTTTTTAATATATATTATATACTTTCTATATATATATTTTATATCCTACTTTGATTATTAAATATATATTATATACTTTCTAAAAGACAATATCCTATCCTATCCTAAAACATTCTCTATCATTTGATTATTAAAATAATCTTGAGGCCTACCAATTCATGGCATGAAAAAAGAAAAAACAATAATAACAAAATAGTAGTCCAACTCTCCTACCAACAATGCCAATAGTAGTGCAAAATATAACAATGTATCAAAACACAACATTACTCACTGTCCCTATACCATGCTTCTAAAGAGCAAATTGTTGTGAGTCGTTTGACTACTACAATAGACCACACAAGTTAACAATATAAATAACAGAACAAAATCGAAGGTAGCAAAATTTATGTTTAAAAAACTCTAACAATAATTAAGAGCACGCCATCGATAAGACACTACTTGCTTCCAGTGCCTTACAACTTGTGATATAAAATGGAAATCCACAACCACTAATTTGATCATTGATATTAGAATAAAATAAATTGAAGATTTGTCACAACCTGGAACCCCTTATATAGGAAATCCCGAGGGTGAACTATGTAAATGATATAGAACAATTTCAAAACCATGCATTTAACCATAGTTTAAACAAAAAACATAAAGTTTAATACAAATATTCATAAATCTTTTACATATTGTTTTAAAAGGACATAATGAATATGAAGGTTCCTTTCTAAACTTCCTAGAAGTCTCCAAGTGAGCTCTGAAACATCATCGTCCGAAGCCTGACCTTGATCTCTGGTACCTGTAAAAGGAGAAGGGGTGAGCAAACATAGCCCAGTAGGAAATCTCACAATATACTCAAAACTATAACATTTTAATTGAAAGCATATAATAAGCAACCATTCACAGATCTCACTTTTTAATTTACCATAACGATGTTTCCCCTTAAATCCTGTATCAAACAGGTCGAAATAAGGGCCTAACATCAATTTCACATCCATGAGTGTTACCCTTAAATCTTGTATCAAACATATCAAAATAAGGTCTAACACTAACATCATATTCATAAGTGTTTTCCTTAAATCCTATATCAAACAGGTCAAAATAACGGCCTAACACCAATTATCCAAGTCAACTCATTTTTCCATATTCACACAGAATACATAATCCAACCACGATAAATCTCTGTACGGCCTCCAATAATATTCATTTTCATAACTATTCGGACTCACACTCTAATTCACAAAATATGTGAAATCCATATCCATGATGGTAACTTACCCCAAAAACATTATGTGGGAGTAATTTATGTGTCAATCCTCTCATGGACACCCAACGACCATGACCCATACACGAATCGCGTCGAAACCCTTAATCTCATGTGACCCTAAGTATATCCACGTATAAAAGTTTCACATATCTACTCCCTAATTTAAAATACATGATAAGTTTCTATAAATCTCGTACTAAATCCGTATATGGGTCTCAGTCCAACAACCCTAGGTGAAAATAGGCTCAATCCACAAAAACCTAATCCACATTCATAAAATACACTAGTTAAAATAGAATAGAGATGAGTAGAAGAGGATTTCCCACCTCGGATTGTCGATACGCGGAAGGCTGGACTTTCTCTTTCTTCCTTCTCTCTCCTCCTTCCTCTTTCTCTTTTTCTTCTTCTTCTCCTTCTTTCTTCTTTCAGCGCTCTGTCGTGCGAACAAGAAAAAAGGGGGCTGAGTTTTATAAAGTTTTAGGGTTTTGGGACACGCTAGATATTTTAGAATTCTTATTTGCACGAAATCCCGCTTTGGTGCTGCGGCGCAGACCATTTCGTGCCCCGATGCCAAACTGTGCCTCTGCGTGAAACTGGTTTCACACCTCGACATGAAACCGCGCCACGGCTTGGAATGGATTTCATGCCCCGACGCCAACTCTCTGACTTTGAGTTATCAAATTCCAAAGAGTCTACACCTTGGCATGGAATTGGTTTCACGCCTCGGCGTGAAATGGATTTCACACTGTGGTGCCAACTCTCTGTTTAGCGAACAACAATACTGAATTTCATCCAGTTTCCTTCCAACACAACACACAAACATTCCCGTGAAACTTTATACACATATTTACATAAAACAACACATTCCAAATAATGAATCCATGAACAAGAAAATTTTCTGGGTGTCATTTCAAAATTTTCCACTGTTCCACATTTTCGGGATGTTACAAGATTTAATATAAATGTATATAAAATATACTTCTTTTTTAAAATATTTAGAAGCTAAAGAAGACAAAAATTGAAAACAATATTTTGTTTAAAATAAAAATTTATTAATAATAGAAGTTATTTACAAATGTGAAAAATTATATAAAAAATAGAAATTAGTGCATCACTATAGATGAGTACTTCCCAACTAGGTTGGCACCTATCCAAACTATCTATCATTTACACTTTTTTATTGTGATTACAAAATTGATACTAAAAATACAAAAATGATATAAAATTATAATTTGTTTAAGATTCATCAGAATCAATTATATCTAAATTGTTGAAGTCTTGTCAAACTCTTCCAATGTATCTGAGGAATATTTGGATGTCTATTCAACCAATCCTTCATGCAAATAATATTTTCAACAAGTTGCAAAGTTAGCCTTGATCTTCTCTCCTCTAATACACGCGCACCTATACTGAAAACAAATTCTGAAGCTACAGTAGACATGAGAGGCGTTAGTAGATCACGTGCCATGGTAGATAGGATTGGAAAAGAATTTCTTGTCCTTTCAACTATGACAAAATATCAAATGGGTCATTTAATCCTTAAATCTCTATTAGTGTGGCATGATCAATATTACAATAATTTTTTATTTCTACCAAAGAAGAAGTAGATGTTAGTTTTTTTTTTCTTACCAATAACTTTCCATAGTTTTTCTTACCAATAACTTTTCATAAGGGATCGACAGTTGAAGTAGTAGATGACCTTGAATTACTTGAGGCATTACCTAATTTTCGTTCATAATCTAAATATAACTCTTTAAAAGTTGTTTCAACATCGGAATTGGTAACTGACAAAGGGGTGAATAGATTTTCAGAAATTACATTTAACAAATTTTTTACACCATCAAATTTAATCCTTGGTTCCAATATAAAAGCAAGGGGAAATAAAATTAGTGTATTTTCCCAATATTTACAAAATTTCTTTTCTATTTTTGATGCAATAAATCCAAATGTATCATCAAATCTATATATCTTAAAAGCAAGACTAATATAAAACATATGCAACAAAACAAGACAACTTATTGTATAATTAGCTCCACTACAAGCATCAGTGGCATTATTTAAAGGTTCCAACAAATCCATCAAACTAAAAGATATTTTCTAATCATTTTCGGAAATGACATTTTCAAGTTGTCTATGATAAAAAAAATTTGTAATTGCATGCTTATAACCTTTAATAGATTTTACATCTTGTATATTGAATTCCATCGAGTTTTGACATCATATTGTAGTTTGTTTTTTTAAACTCATATTTCTAGAAAAACTTAAATATTGTTGCATACGAGATGGAGAGCATGAAATCCATGTGATGGCATGTCTAATTTTACCTATGTGATCAATAACAAGTTTTAATCCATTTTGTGCAATCAAATTAATAATATGATATACACATCTAACATGAAACAGTTTACCACATAGGGATAAAGTGACTTGTCTAAAAAATAAATCTATAACTACATCATTTGAAGTTGCATTATCAAAGGTAATTGAAAATATTTTATCAACAATTCCATATTCACTAAATATTTAATCTAGCTCTTCATAAATGGTAATACCAATATATGGATATTCCAAATGACGAAAATCAATTATTTTTTTATGTGAATGCCAATCAGAATCAATAAAATGACATATAGCACATATATATCCCATGTTCTGACTTTGGGTAGTCCATAAATCAGATGTACAAAAAATAACACCACCAAATAATCGAAATTGATTTACTAATTCAGTTCTCAATTCATTATATAATATAACGATGTCAAATCTAGTTGTATTTCTACTTACCTTTTTGAAGCAAGGTTGAACAGATGTTTGCATAACCCATTCATAACTTGAACTGTCCAAAAATCCGATAGGTTAATCAGCTAGCACCATCCACTTCGTCATCGTATCTCTCATTTGATCTTGATTGTACATAAAATTGGATAGCTCACCTATAGCGCTATTACCACCAAAACTTTGATGGGCGGAAGGTGAACCTTGACCTCTTCAAAGTGAAATTTGTGTTTGTCTCACTTCTTTTGGCATCAATACGAGTTTACAAGACTTTTAGATGTGCCTCATGATGGCAGAAATTCCACTAAGTTAAGTATATCTCCTATGACAATATTTGCAAATAGCTTAGTTGCCTTCGACATCAAAATGTTGTCAAGTGGGAGATTTACTCTTGTTCTTCCTTCTCCTCGTCGGTGGTCTCGATGGGTATGGATTTTGTTGGATTGCTCCAGTGGATTTAGGTGTTGGTTGGGTGGTGGAAGGTGGACTACTTGAAAATGGCTCAAATGGTGGAAGCTTTGAATCAACTCCATATCTAGCTAAATCACTGTCGCTAATTTCAATTGGATTAAAATCACTTGAATCCATTATAAGAAAATGAAATTGAGAATATATAGAGAAAATATTAAAATTTAAAAAAGAACTATAAAAATTAGAAAATAGAAGCACTGCCTGAGAAGAATTGAGAATGTTAGGGAAGAATTGAGTTGTGAAAAAAATGGAAGAGGATGTTGGTATTTATAGGAAAATTTTGATTGAGAAAATTACATATTTACCCTTACATACAGCCATTATTTTACTATTGATCAGGGGGTATTTATGTGATTAAAAATTTGACCGTTTGTTAATTAGCCGTTAAAGAAAAATGTAAACGTTTAAAAAGATAGCAACATAAACAAAGTAAACATCTTTTGCTATACTATATTCTAGCCAATTAGAATATTCGCCAAACCAAGCTGGATTAAATCTTCTTAACTTATCTTCAACTTTTTTTTAAAAGGAAAATTGTGATCACGAGGTTGACAAAGACCCTTTTGAAGATAAGCTCTTCAAACTTCATCCCGAATATTAGGATTATAATCCAAAATTCTAGTTCTAAGTCTGGAATCTATAGGCAAATCTTGTAAATTAATATCATCACAACTTTGTTTTGAACTTGATGCCAATTCAAAAGTAAATTTTCTTTTAAAATATCTCTCCGTAAATGTTCAAAAAAGAATTCATAATTCACATTATTTTTT
>JANLJB010029477.1:1453-15516 GCA_026212285.1 Bursera cuneata
TATATATATATATATATATACGTATAAACACGAACCTTAATTACAACAGTATGAGCAGGCAGATTTACACCCCATGCCAAGGTAGCTGTGCAAACAAGTACCTGAAACAACAAATACATAATTCACAGAATATATTTGACCAAATTTTAAAAGTGCTAAGTTAATGAGCCATACCTTCAAGAGTCCTTCAGAGAAAAGCCGCTCTGTCAGACCCCTATCAGAACGTAACATCCCAGCGTGATGAATACCAGTGCCAGAATCAAACAGTTTGACAAGATCTCTGTTTCTGGACTTAATGACATCCCTCTGAAATGTATAAAATGCAAGATCTATGAAAAAATAATAATAATAAATAATTAATGCTTCATACGTGATAATCCAACTAAAATAAAGGATTTATGTTTTCTCACCTTGATAAACTGAAACTGAGGATGGTTATCATTCTTAAAGAGCTCCAGATCATCATATTTTTGTGCAAGTTCAACCTGATAAACAAGCCTGATAAGAGTACAGCAAGCAAGCACCCACTAGGAAAAACAAAAAAAAAATTTCTGGCATTTGTACATAAATATATTTCATGTCACTTCACACATCACAATTATCACTAAAACTTGAGCACCTTACGGGGGGGACTGAGGGAAGTGGGAAATGTAATACCTAGCTGTTTCAAGATCATGTGAGAACAGATGAAAGTACTAGAACCCACATATAATGACTTCGAAGTCAAATAACTTAAACCCCACAAATACAATGAAAGGAGTACCAATTTCTCAGCTGTTTTTGCTGTATCTTTTCGTGAATGCACAAACACCATAGCTTGATGACCTTGCCTTAATGAATCAACAACCTGGCACAAGAGGAACAAATACAATCAATTACCATCAATGACTTCATTCAGAGAATAAAGCCCATCTCTAAACAAAGACCTTCTTATAGCATATCTCATTCAGCAATTCATTTCGAGCAGCAAAGTTCTGCTCACTAATTCCAATATACTGTTGTGCGAGAGGCACTGGACGATAACTAGAATCAAAGAAGAAAAGCCCCATCTCTGGATTCACTCTCAAAAATTGTGCAACCTACGGATCATAAAAGACATATAGTAATAAGTGAGAGTAAAGAAGGTATCAAAGCAATTAGAGGCAAATGAACACGAATCTTTAGATTTTAATTATATGGTCAAAGAACCTCCAAATAATTTGGTAATGTGGCTGAAAGGCCCACAATGCGTATCATTTTCTGTGTTGACTCCACCTGTCCAAAAAATCAAATAGAAGAGTATTGAGTTAGCAAAAAATCAATCCATAAGTTACGGCACACCTGCCAATACATGATTAAAGAACAGCCCAGGAAAAAGCAAGTGGTTCCATATGCTACAAGTGTGGAAAGTAATAATTCAATACCTGGCGGAGGGTCCGAGCTACAAGTGCCTCTATAACAGGGCCTCTATCATCATTTAAAAGATGCACTTCATCAATAATTAAGAGCTTGACCAGCATTGACAGTGACATGTCACTGCTTTTGCGAGTAATGACATCCCATTTCTCCGGGGTCGTCACTATCATCTGATTCACAAAAGTTCACGCAAAATTACCAATGCTAGTATGTGCAGCCATAACAAAACCATAAAAGCATAATTTTATAAGCAACCTGAGTTTCTTCAAGTTCATTCTTTGAAAGTTGCATGTCTCCAGTAAGTTCTCTCACAGTCATATTCAGTGGAGATAAACGCTGGCTAAAGGTTGATGTGACCTCCGCAGCCAATGCCTAAAACAAAATTAGAAATAAACAATAAGTCACCCCCATTCCAAACCAAAAGTGGGTGGTAATACATAGGTGATATGTGGATGGGTTTACCTTCATAGGAGCAACATAAACTATCTTAAATTCATCTTTATGCAAGTAACCATTCTTGAAGTGCTGTCCTATCTGCAAAACAGCACCTCACTTGTTGACCAAATGAATTTCCAATTTATACTATACACTAGTATCATATACATGATTTATATGGGTCAATTTGGTTGAATCCAAAACTGAAAAATATAACCATATCCAGCTAATAAACATTACAAAGCTTTTCCCATATACCAAGCTAATAACTAGTGCACAAAAGAGCCTCACACTACTCAAACAACCAAAATGTACTCTCTTTTCTTTCTTCTGAAATTAAGTACAAAAACAAAGGTCAGATCCCATATAAAGAGCAAAGAGTCCAAGTTACTTTCAAAGACTGCCCACCTCATGTAGTATAGAAATCATAGCAATATTTGTTTTGCCAGCTCCAGTTGGAGCACAAACCTGCACACGCATGAAAATCAGTTTGGATTAAATCCTTTCACCAATATAGTTTAACATGTAAATGCAGAATAAATGACTTACCAGTATGTTCTCATTTGTGTAATAAACAGTTTGAAATATCCGACTCTGGATACGGTTCAGAGATTTATAGCCACGAAAAGCAGCTTGAGCAAAGTCATCTAACTCCTTTATCTCAATCTGCAAACATATAATTATTAACAGAATCCGATCACAGAAGAATAAAGATCAATAAGAACACTAGAGTATTAATAAAGCAAGAAATGTGCCAAAGCTTTACAAATCCTATGAAGATAGTATCATGCAGCAAAGCCGTTCTATATTATATCACCATATCTTTACTACAAAGACAAGTGTTAACAGAACCATTAAGCAATTTATATTCCCCAACATTCTTAAAAGTAAAGCACCATCTACTTCACATCAAAAGGAAGGTACCAGCTTTTCTCCAGGTTTCATTTGTGCAGTTGGCGTTGGGGGGATAATAACCTCCTCATACCCCTTATAGTGCTTTCTCACAGTTCCTTGAGGAAGTGCACTCACTGCTACTGACCCTTGGCCAGATCCAATCAGATCATCAAGTGAATTTTTCCTCTCACTTGCTTCAAGTAATGAAGAAAAACTTGTGGCAGACACATCGCTTTCAGCCCCATATTCAGTTCCTCGTCTCTGTCGCTTTTCCTCTTTGCGCCTAAGTTTATCGATTTGCCGTTCAGACTCTGTTTGAACAGTAACCTAAAATAAAAGCAGGAAGTGTCAACTAGTTGACAAATTAAGCCATTCAATGATTTAAAAGTCAATTTCAATAACTCCTTTTTTTTTTTTAACTATAATCCAGTTGTACCTGAGTTCCATAACTAGGCATACGTGATTGAGAATTTGAAGCTGTTTTGTCAGATTTCAGCACCACCATCCCACAATGTATAGCATCAACAAGTTCCTTTCGATGCTGAAAATAAGGATCAGCATCTCAATTATAATGAACACCAGAGTTTAACTCTTTAACTGAGCAGTTCGCATAAAAACTAAAACTAAAAAATAAAAAATAAAATCAACAACGAAGAGCAGAAAAGAAAACTTTTTAGAAATAAGAACATTATGCTTTAATTTTACTAATGTCAGATTAGATTTTTTATGATATAGTTAACATCTCTTATAGAATGAACCAGTATATCAGGGTGGCCAGAAATACACTATCCTCCTTAAAAATCATTATCAACAAGAAAAATGAAAGGTAATTATTTAGTTTCAACAAGAAGGATATAATCAATCACTCAGGAAAACAAAACCGTTAATTTAAATTTAAAAACCTCAATGAAAGTACAGACATAATGGTACTTTAAAAGAATATAAATGGAATATCACATGGGAATAAAAGAACACTATGGAGGGAGTTGAATTTCATAAGTTGTATAACAGATTACTCTAAGAAACTAAAAAAGAAAATAATAATAGTAATTCTTACCGATATAAGGTCTTGAACAATTTCAAAAGCATTATCTCCAACAAGATCCAGTAAATCACCAGCTATCTACAGAGTAAAGTAGTAAATCACTAGGAACCTAGTTGTAAAGAAAAATGAGTCCAAATTTGCATCAGTATACTCTGAAAGAATAAATATCAATTGGTACCTCTTCACCAGGTTTTTCAGAATCAAGTACTCGACAGATAGCCATTGCCAAATCATCTCGAGAAAGCTGTGAAACACTTTCTCTAACTATTTGTTGAGATGCATCTCTCAACCAACTTAGATTGAAATCTCGTGCATCAGAAGCAGAAGGATATTTTAAAGCATCAGTGTTATCATACCATCCTTCATGAAATGAAGGTGCAATGCTTTCATCCCCCAATAATTCCCCATCTTCCAAAGAACACTCAACCAAAAATCGAGCTGGTGCTCGGAAGACGATGTCTGCACCAAATTCCACTTCATCACTACTTCCATTTACATGGCTTTCTGACACAAGGGCAGCACTATGTTTGCTAGGCTGCAATCTAGAAAGCCTCTGTGCTAGAGAGGCAACTTTATGCAGATAAGCATCAGAAACAGCATGACCAATTAGTTTTTGCAATTCTGACCTGCATTTCAATTTTCAACCAATGCAATCACACATCTTGAAGACATTAAAATTTGAACATTGTGCATAATTATGCATTAAAGAAATAACATCTCTTCTCCAATAAGCAAGTTGGCTATATTAAGGCTCAGTTTCATGTCCAGTAAAAAATTAAATTTTCCATCATTATATTTTGCGAACTAAAGACATGACAAAATTGAAATTCAACAACCACAAACCAATCAAAAAATACCAGACTGCCTTTATTTTAACACATGGGCCATCATTTCTTCTAAATTTGAGATTACACATTTTTACCTCAGATAATGTAACATTTGAAACTAAATGGTCAATTACATCATAGTAAACAAAAATGCAGCCAAAATCCAATCGCAAAACTATTTGAAACGTAAAATCACAATCATGGCATCAGACTTTGAGAAATTAAGTCCTTACTTCTTTTCAACAAAAATGTTTCTATCAACAACATTATCCTCCTCTGCTGGCCCGCTAAAAAGATTATAAGCAGTCAATGCCACCACACCAAACTCTTCAGAGGGCATTTCCCCATCGATCAACTGCACAACTGCCCCAATAAACTGCTTATATGCTTGTCGCACTTCTATTGAAGCTACTCAACAAATTCAAATCAAAGTTAGAACCTTAGAATCAACTTTCAAGCAATATTGCACAAGTACATACACATATCGATGTTATTATAAGTAATTAAGTTGATATAAGACCTTCTTCCCATCGATAAACTATCTTCTGTGCGAGCTTTGACTCGTCGAGTGAGTTGGATGAACTGAATCAAACAATTCAAAGCTTTAAAATCATCTTAATAATTGTTCAGAAAAAAATAAATAGATATATATAACGTATATAATGTTCTGCATTCAAATCAAACAATATAGAGTTTCATGGAACATCATTTTACCACTATTCTTCTACCCTTCACTACCGTAAAAAATCTCTAACGTAACCGATAAACTTCGTCCTTATAGAAAACAAAAAATAATTGATAAAAGAAAAAAAGTATCTATATATTTCTAGAAGCCGAATTCTAGATTCCATTATTTTCCTGCCGTTTTCTCGGCAACCAAACAAAGGGTAAAATAAATTGAATTTGGAAGTGAATGAGACGTTTTGACTTTACTTGCGCGGCTTCTGGAGATTCTGGAGAATCGCCTTGCGATGAAGATAGGCCTGGTCGATGTCGAAGGGGTCTCTTAGAGAGTTTGTCAAGCGGGGAAGCTGGAGTATCATTTTATTGTTGTTTCTGTTTCTGTTGTTTTCGCTTTTTGTTTTATTTCTGTTTTCAATTTCGCTTTTGTTAATTCTATGAGAGGGTTTTAGCTTAGTACAAGCCTAGCGAGGGTTTTTGACGGTGGAGTTGACAATAATCAGAACTTGGCGACCAAGGAAAGCTTTTGTACAGTGACCATCTGGCTTCTGACCAAAATTTTGGAGGTGATGCTTATATAAAGATTTCTGGTACCGGGAGAAGAAATGGATATTAATTTCTTTGGGTTTGGGCCACTCTACGACACTGGACTCAAAGAAAAAACAAAAAAAGAGCCTAGCTATTGGTCCTGCGCTCTAAACCGAACGAAACCACTTTTAAAAGATTTTGCGAAATATAATTTTTCTTTATAATAAAAATAATTATACATAAAATAGTTTTATTTAAACTTTATTTTTTAAGTTTAATTTCAGAAATAATCTTATTTTAAAAAAATTTCAAATCATAACCCTCAACTCGACAACTCTACAACTTTCCCTATTAGCAACCGTTTCCAAAACTTCACCTTCAATAACTATTTAGAAATTCTCATAGCACTTCGTATTCTCGTTATATGAGTTTCATTGATCATTGCATATCTCAAGATTTTGTGGCTAGTTGACATGTTTTTATGTGATAAATTTACAAGAGAAATTTGCCAAAATGGCCTGTCTATGGGGTCCTAAACGAAAAATAGCCCCCCACCCATAACTCTTTCATACCAATAGCCATATGCTATAGTGAAATAGATATTTTGACAAAAATACTTCTGTCTTCAAGAACCCCACACTGTTCGACTTCCATCACCATTTCAAACTGGCAGAAGGAAAACACTTTCGCTTCTAAGCTCCCGGTTCACTGCTCATCTTTCCAATCCTCTTCATCTTCTTCATTTCATCTCACATTGATAACCGTTTTTCATCTCACAATGCATACTTCATTCCATGGCCGCGTTATGGACCTTGGATATGGAACTCCGTTTGAGGAAGAATCCCAACCAGGACGGCCGACAAAAGAACCTTAGAGATCGATATCTACGGTCCTCTCCATGGCTGTCACGGTTGGGAGGGAACATTTTCTCTCAACCGTGACGGCCATGAAGAGAACCGTGGACATCGAGCTCTACTGTTTATAGGAAAATCGCAACTGTAACGACTGCATTTCTAGTAACCATTTGGATCGTAGGTGAGCCACAGTCCAAAAGTCAATATTGCGTTATATGTCATTTTTGTGCTTCATTTTCAGCCATTTCATATTGTTTATATTGTTTTTCTGGTTTCTATTTGCAATCTAACAACATCATTGATTTCCCTTAATGTCTTCACAGGGATGATAACTTCTATCATTGTCCATTACGATGGCTGTTAGGAGACGTAACGAAATGGTGATATTAAGTATATTGGAGGTTAAATTAGGGGGTTACAAATCTCAAAAGATATTGGATTTAAGCAGTTTCTAGAGTTATTCTATACAGAACTTGGGACTGATCCAACAAATTATACTATGGCTCTGTAAACTAGATTTATATATATCAACTCAAAACCATCTCATATTATCCATTTGGGAAGTGATAAAGATTTAGCTTTTTTCACTAAGAATTGTCTCATGGTAGATAAATTTGTGCCACTAATGGTTACTTTAGAGAAAAAATTAGCTACAGTTGGTCTAACCCTTTGGGTGTAGAAAAAGATTTCATGGGACGACGATGTTCAAAGAAAACGGTCATTTCAACTCTCATAGTGCAAGTAATCAAAGAGTTGAATCAATACCTGTAACCTCTTCCTCCCATTTTTGCAGAAGAGGATGAGGTGAAGTCCCCAATTTCGTCTCCCCCAGTGGCAGTGATGAACGATACAAGCAGCGTGCCTAATATTGATCAATTCCTCAAGGATCCCACCAATCTTTTGCTAGATGATGTGCTTATAATTAACAAGGACTTACATAGAGTAGCCGTATTTGGAAGATTTATGGCATTTGATGGTAAGTCTACAAATGATGACTTTATATAAGAGGATGATGTTGTGGGCAACGATCGTGTAGAGAATGACTCTTTTTTTATAGATGTAACTGATGACAATGACGATGTAGGGGTTGACCATGATGCTCCACATGTTAACAATGACCCTCCATCTTCTAATGTTTTTCCATCTCAATCATCTGTAAACATAATTGGGCTGACAAGTTTTACCGTGGAGATTGGTCCGAAAATATTTCGATGGTTGTCACCTATTGTCGAGGCAAACCCATCCAAGACCCATGTCGATGCAACTTCTTACGTCAATGACGGATTGCACATATAAGTTGGTGAGGTGTTTACGAATAAGTCGAAACTTTTCAAAGTTGGAGTTAGTTACAACCAATAAGAACTTCGAGTTTGTCGTATCTAGGTTAACCAAGAAATTGTTTGAGGCAGTGTGTCATCTAAAAAACTGTAAATGGCATATTAGAGCTACGACCATAAAAAAGAAAATAATGATGACAATGAAATATGACAAGTTCAAAAATTTGTTTAGTGGCACACATGTGAGCGGACACAGATACTCCCGAATCATAGGCAATCATCTGTGCATTTCATTGGATGTATTGTGAAGAAGAAATTTGAAGATTGTTCAAGGGTTTACCGGCCAAGGAAAATTATAATTGATATCTGAAATGCTATTAGCATTGACATTCCGTATAACAAGGCATGGAGAGCGAAAGAATCTGCCCTTGCACAATTATTAGGAGACCTGGCTAAGTCGTTTGCATTATTACCTCAATATAACTACATAGTAGAAGCAATGAATCCTAGCACCGTCACTCATCTTGTCACTAATGATGACAATCATTTCCTATATTGGTTCATGATGTTGAATACTTCTAAGGTCGGATTCTTATCTACAATTAGACCAGTTATTGCAATTGATGATACATTTCTGAAAGGAAAGTAATGGGGTATGCTTTTCACAGCTTTGTGTAAGGATACAAATGAGCAGATTTTTCCTTTGGCTTTTGGTGTGGGTGATTCAGAGAAAGATCAGTCGTAGGAGTGGTTCCTACGTAGGCTGTATGAACAAATCGGGCATGTTAAAGACCTTGTAATTATATCTAATCATCATTAAAGCATTATAAAGGGTGTTCAGACTGTATTTCCAAATGCAATCCATGGCTTCTATATTCATCACATATGTCAGAGTTTTAAGGCCAATTATAAGTTCGACGATGAGCTCGTAAAGTTATACTATATCTGTGCGAACGTATTTTAGATTTCTATAGCCACTTTTTGAAGCTAAAAACATTATCACCTAGAGGGGCAGAGAAGCTTAAGGAAATTGGGTTCGAGAAATGGGCCCGGTCACATTTTCTAAGAAAAAGGTATAATATCATAACCACTAACATTGCTGAGTCTATGAATAAAGTGTTTGTCAATGCCAAACCATTACCGATTGTTGTCGTGATTGAGTTCTTCCGGGCAACCCTTCAAAATTAGTTTTATAGACGTCGTGAGTTAGCAGCAAAAACTGATAAGCATTTATCGATGTGGGCCGCTAAAGTTATGGATAAGAAGGTAGAAGTTTCTCAGTTTATGCATGTTGTTCCGATTGACATAACTCGGTATCAGGTAAACGATGGTAGTCAAAGTGTGATTGTTGATATGCATGCGAGAACGTGCACATGTCACATGTTTGACTTGGATAGGCTTCCGTGTCCTCATGCACTTGTAGTTTGTAGTTTCAGAAGACTTGATACTTCTCATAAGTATTGCAGCCATTGGTATTCGACAAACAGTTGGATAATTGCCTATGCACAGTCTGTCCTACCTGTCGGTTATTCAAGAGATCACGTTTTTCTAGACGAGGTCCAACGTCGTATTGTCCTTCCCTTGATTCAGAGACGTCTTAGCGATCAACGTCGAACGAAACGGATACCTTCTGTTGGGAGACTATTAGCACTAGGAAATGTTTCTGGTGTAACAAATATGGACATAACAGGCAAACATGTCAAAACCCGGTGCCCTTGGAGAGACCTACAAAATCAAATCGATCCACCAAACATTGATGTAAACATTATAATTCTTATTGTACAATTAATTTGTTGTGGAATATTTTTATGTTATTAGTGATTCAATTTTGTTAATGTTTGCAAATGTTAAATGAATATGTGCTCATATTTGGTTGTTATATTGTAACAGTTTTCCCTTTTTAATCAGACAAATTATATGGATTAAAAATAACCTTCATTTGTTTAGTATCCAATGACAATATCAGTTATACGTTATGTTATATGGGTTTGATGATTATACATATAAAAATATGGATTAATAATAACCTTCGTTTGTTTATTATCCAATGATAATATCAGTTATACGTTATGTTACATATGTTTGATGATTATACATATAAAAATATGGATTAATAATAACTTTCGTTTGTTTATTATCCAACGATAATATTATGATTATTCATTGGTACTTATTATTTTGATTAAATTACGTTCCTTGGAACTTTAAAAATAATTAGATATACTCAAAACCCATATCATGTAAAAAAAAAATACAATGAACCTATCGTCAAATATATACACCATCAATGGTAAAAAAAATACAAAATAAGCAAGATATTCTCATATCATGTCTCCTTCAGGATCTTATGTTTCCACAATAAGATCGTGAAGTCTCTCCTCCATGACGATCACTGATGTGTATCAACGACATGCCCAATAGGAACATCGAATGTGAGATATTCAATGAACCTGCAAATGAACAACCCACAATCTCCACTATCGGGGCCTTGTTGTGGGACACCATCACTTGATCGCTCAAATCTGTATGGTGAGGTGTCTGCAGTAATATCCAGCCTAACTGTTTGAAACGCTGGTATACATGATAACAACACGGACAAGCAATGAGTCAGAGGTTCAACTACAACGGCCATTCTTTCATCACTTGTCCCGCCAATGCTAGAATCATATACAATTACCACACTTTCAATGAAGTCAACGCAACAAGCGACCCAATGGTAATCGGACACGTTAATAGGAACAAAAATCTGAAAAGATATTTAGGCATCAACGTTGCTCGAGCACCATTTCTAGAAATTTAATCTCAAAAGTTAACACAGTTTAGTTTCACGTATTACCTTATCCAAATCAATCCATTGTCTTTCATGGAGGGGTTGTAGGCCAATGATGTACTCCGAAAAATGCAAGGGAATATCTACCGTTATTATGTCTTCCTTATGCTCCTTCCATAAGGATGTCAACCAAGACTGTATTTTATTTAACCAATACACCTTAAATGCAAAACAACATGGTAATATGAAAGAGAAAATAACATTTTATATGATAAATTGAATCCGTACCATGAAATATGTGTACAATGTTGTCGTACGTGCCACAGACTGGGTTGGATCTCCAGACTACCACCTACGAACAAGATCCATCCATGCGTTTATGTGCTACTACACAATAAACACACTAGTGGTTAGTACATAAATAATTGAAAATAAAAATCTATCGAAATCTTTACATATATCACCCTTTAGCCACTCCTTCTCATTCATAAAGATTTGGAATCAGTGCAGGGAAGCGTCGTAGGCACCGCAATTAACATACTCAGTGGTGGAGTTGGTGTTCACCCACCGGTCAAACTCGACAATCTCAGTAGGAGAGAGGCCTGCATCTGGATCATAATATGACAGATACTCCCTGGATCTAATTCATCTTGCACCTGCTGTTTGCACGCACCCCTTGCTCGTTTGACCTACCTCCCCTTTGTATACGGAGAAAAAAGTTGTATTCCTTTCTTCAAGCGTCTGCCATGCATGCTCTGTTTCTCAGCGACAGGTTCGATCGCATTGACATCCACAACCTTACCCTCAGGTGCGGTGCCGACAATATCATCTGGGTTAGGCTGAGATTGGACGATGACGGGATCCTCCTGAGACCCTTACAAACATATCAAAAGGAATCAGTCAATGACCCATAATAAAAAAAATAAAAACAAGCAAAGTAGAATATAATGGTAGTGTCGTTGGTTTGCATTCTTACAATGTCTGCTGGGTGACCTTGTATGTCAGCGCCCAAATCTGCAACGGTTGTTGCCTGTACGGGTTGAATGTCATCAGGGGCTTCACACTAAAAAGTATATATAAATGGGTTGATTTATATTTGTGGACTATGGAAAATCTCAATTAGATGTGGTTTTGTTTGTATGCCTACCTGCATATTTTGACCATTAAGATCAGTGATCGGATCTGGCTCCCAGACGTACGTCAAATGTGGTACGTTACTCTTATCCTCAATATTGACCTGTGAAGTAAGGAATAAATGTTATATTTCTACATTTAAATGCACATGGCAAGAAATGAATAATTTTTTTCTTACCGAAGAACCCTCTATCCTAATGTTATCTGAATGACGTGCCCTCACCTCTCCGCACAAGGCCTGGATCTCGGTGAGCATCACGTACAGACGCTTGTCGTACTTGACCTCCATAAGATCGATACGATTATTTATTACCTCAATCTTATCGCCAAGGTCATGGACCATCGAATGTACCATGTCCATTGACGTCCATATAGTGTCTGTAAACTGTTGGAACATTTGTTCCAGTGACAATGAAGAAGGAGTGTCAACCTGTGAACATAACATATGTTGTTAGAAAATCACAAGGAGCCAAAATTCTTAATGAAACATTAACAACCTTACCGGTGTATGAGTGTGGGGGACTGAGGTATGAGCTTTGAGAGGTGTATGAAGGGGCTCCGACTGCGATACGGAGACTTGTGGAGCATCCTCGGTGTCACTTTCTCTATGTGAAACTGGTGTCTCGACACATGAATGTGGTGATAGATAAGATGATGGTAGAGACATCAGTAACATTATCTGAGTTGTTTCTTTTGGTAAATGGAGGCCAGTTCTCCCATTTACCCTAATAACCAACTGTTAATACTACAATGTCGTCATTTCTTCGTCCATGGGCTTAAATATCGAGATAGACTCTAATCTCTACAAACCAATGTAATCTAATTGTGTTTGACTTCACTAAATTTTATGAATTAATATAAATGACATAATGTGAAAAACAAAAAATTATTGTACCTCATGAAACTTGAAAACATTGGCGTTCACTTCATCGTGGGTCGAAGATCTGATTGTCCGTCATTTCAATATCCTAGGCACAACCGGATGGTCAACGAGACATAAACCATATTCTTTGCTGGCGTAAGAAATTGATTTGTAAGCCCAAACCTAAAAGAAACCACAAAACAAATAAGTTTGATCAATATTTAAATTGCTTGAGGAAAATAAAATAAACTGGGGGAGCAACTCACTAGGAAGGCAAACGTTCACCCAAAACTATCATAATTTTTCGCAGCGTGCTTCGGTTTTGTATGAAGCCTCTCCTTGAATCTGAGATACCGGCCATCAAGCAATTTGGACAAGTCTTCAAACAACACATTATACGCAACTCGACCCCATGGATAAGCTTTGAATGTATCGAGGTCTTTTAATAACAACAACCAAGTAGCATTGATGGCCCGTTTCCTACTCTTCGCAACAATGAACCTCTCCACCACATACAATAAAGCTATTCATTGCGTCCTCATCCGGTATACACTTGAAATTTATTCGATTGACAATATGCTCCATTTCTAACACTGTAATGATGTTCCCCCCAAAGTACCGATCACGTAGTGTGGTCCCAGTCTTCTGCTTCTCAAGCGAAAACTTTCCAAATTTTAATCTGGTAATAATATGGAATTCTTAGGCATTGAATCGGGTTGTCTTCCCTGGTTACGTAAAACAAAGTTGTGTTAGTATGGTGTCCATTTGACAGTTAGACAACAAAATAGAAACAATTGTTTTACCTGAAATGAGGAACTACATCTCCCTCAGAAGATTCTGAGTACAAACCTCTCTTAAAAGGATGTTGTGTATCAATTGAATAGGGCATATCAAATCATCATCGATATTCAATAGGTACCCAAAACATGTCTTGCGAAACAACTTGCGTTGTTTCCTAGTTAACCTCTCCCTGATGAACTGAAATGGTTTCAACGATGACATATTTATGGTACTAGCCTGGTAAAATTCTTCAAACGGGGGCTTCAAATCAAATGACACATGCGGAGCAACCATAGCCATTTTCTGCATATATGAAATAATTGAAAGTGTTAAAACAATATAAACAATATAAAATGGCTGAAAATGAAGCACAAAAACGATATAAAATGCCATACTAACTTTTGGACCGTGGCTCAACCACGGTCCAAATATTTACTGGAAATTAAACCGTGACGGTTTGAAGGAAAATCCCAGCCGTGACCACCGCGAAGAATACCATGGAGGTCTTATGCGGCCGTCATGGTTACGATTTTCCTACAAACCGTGGAGCTCAATGTCCACGGTTCTCTTCATGGTCGTCA